>VDFB02353493.1:176065738-176160587 GCA_007258455.2 Sequoia sempervirens | reverse complement strand
GTCGATATTTTGACAAAATCTTGAGGTATTTCAAGATGCCGTTGACTGACGATTCTTCACCATTATTTCGACGTTTAATTTTTTGTTGGCCTTGCGAAAAAAAAATGACGGAAATATTTTCACCATTGTGTCGCTCTTCCGATAGAGATTTGTCGAACGACCGACGAACGCCCATCAAAAAATGGTGTCAAATCCAGTAGTGTGATGGAACTGACACTAACAACATCATCTCAATGGTAATAGGCACATGTGATGACACTACGGCCTGACTCTGTGACACTGACAAATCTATCACTGGTGGTTGCCTCTGTGCAGACCTCTACTCTGAACTAGTAGACCCATGACTACGGCTTGAATGATTACTCAAGGCATCCCTGTGAGAGTGGTGGGACCTATGCCCTGATGTGTGCCTTGATGAGGTAGACCCTCCTGCACTAGTGTGACTCATGTTGCTGCTACCACTCCCTAATCTGTGACCACTACCTGTCCTTGTCTGTGAGCATGATAGTGTAGGATCTCATCACTCAAGAGGCACTGCCTACCCATACAAGGTCCTGTACTGCCCAAACCGAGTGCTCACCCTAGAAATCTCACGAGTCATATCCCCAGAAGGTCCTAAACATAGAGTTCCAAATTCCACACACCACTGAGTTGACTCCTGCTGACGGATCACTGCCTAATCCCACTCTACTTGAGCCACCTCTAGCTCTTCTCGCAATGCCCTGACCTTTGTTGCACTCTCATCTAGCCTCCTCTATAGATCGGCCACCCTCTGGTCTATCGTGGTGTCCTAGGGAAATGTCGAGGAGGAGGATATCTCCTCCTCTCCCTCCACCATCCTCCATCTTAGGAGTCTCTCGACCTCATCCATGGCATCATCATCATCATCCTCCTCCGCAGCATCCTCTCCATTGACTCCCTCATCCTGAGGAACATCTGCATCCACATCCACATCCTCCTCGACCACAGGCTCCTCGTGTCTCTCCTCCTCCTGCTCCTACCTTAGTTGCTCCTCCACATCCATCTCGGGCTCCTGCTCCTACCTTAGTTGCACCTCCGCTCTCTCCCCCTCCTCAGCCACCTTTGGGATAGCATCTAGTGCCACTCTTCCCACATGCGGCCACACCCTCTTTCCCTACCTCTGGCCATCTCTCCTCTGTCTTCGACTGTCTCCTCCATCATCCCCATCATCTCCCTCATCTCCACCCTGACCTTCGTCCTTGCCCCCATCTCTCCCTCCACCCCAGCCTCCATCCCTCCCCCTGCCTCCATCACTACCTCCATCCCTCCCCCGACCTCTGCCTCTATCACCCTCTCTGCCCCCTCGCCTGACTCTCAGCACATGTGGTATAACAGACCTCCTGTCCACAGGTGCTAGCCCATCTAGATCTATCAGTGGCACTATTCAATGTGCCTGCCACCATAAATCATAATCGGTTGTAGTCCTTGGATTTACCACCCCACCTCTCCAACCCCACTACTGGGCTACTAGCCCATCAATCTGCTACTCGACAAAGGCTATAGGAATCGTTGGCCCCCAAGCTGACTCTCTGGAAGACTGGGCATACTCAGTTGTGCCTGCAGGTACACCCTACTGCTCTCTGAACTATCTAAGGATGCGCTGCGCAAGATACATCTCTATAATCAATTGGCTTTGCACTATCATCCCAATCAGGTAATGATACTATCTACAAAGGCTAAGATGGTCAACCTCATCATCCCACTACGGGTAGTCTCTATACGTTCTCCAGATGAATGACACCATGGTATCAATCTAATGATGCCACCAACCTGTCTCTCCCATCCATGTTTGTTGCAGAGCACCAACATAGTAATAGGCATAGAGCATCCCCCTGGCTAACTGTGTTCTCTGAATGGGAGGTCAAAATATCACTATATGCTCCCAAGCCCAGATCATCAAAAGTGTGGTGCCACATGAAATTCTCTCTACCCTCATGTACGCCACCTCATGAAGTTGGTGGTAGAGCATGCCTAACAAACAGGGCCCCCAAGAATATACTATCTTTTCCTACCTCACCCCCACTATCACATCTCCCCAACCAATGGGAAACTCATGTCTGCGACGGTCAGGAATCAGTATCCTGCCAATTAGTGTCGCCAAGAATGCATCAAACTGAGCATAATTCTCTGCCATAAACTCCCAGTGGAATCTCATAGCCTTGGATGTTGAGTCCTTCTTCCTATTCTTGATAGTACGTTATGAAATTTTGATGGCCATGGTGAGGGTCATAAATGATCCGCTCTCCTCGGAATAGCAAGCATAGAATATGGTAAACATCATCAAGTGTAATTGTCACCTCTCCTATCGGCAGGTGGAAGGAGCATGTTTCTAAATACCATCACTCACATAATGTAGTCAATAGTCCCCTATTTTCCTAAATAGTAGGCATATAGGTAGCATAAAATAGACCTAGCCACATCAACCATCATCGCTCTCGCGGAGTTAGTTGATCACCAAATTGGAAAGTCGACGGTTTGCTCTCTCGCATATATATGGGGGCTAGCTGTCTCTGCACAAATCCAAACAACACGTCAATACCTTCTAGGCACTTGTCATTATCATCAAAAAGCATTTCAAATTTGAAAAGTATCGAAACCAACCCTAGTCAATGTCAAAGTCAAATGCATCGCGTTGACTGCACTTGCATCGTGAAACAACAGTTGTGTCGCTCTGTACTTCAAATGTGTCACGACATATCAATTGCATCGTTCTGTCACTCAATTTCATCACATCAGAGCACTTGCATCACGATATATGACACATGTGTCACTTCATTCGAATGTGTCACTCAAATAGGCAAATGCATCGCAAAATGACACAATCAGCATTCTAACTATCGATTGTAGCCCGATATGACGAATGCATCGCACTTTTTGGAAAATGTGTTACACATCCTCAGCCTCCCCTAAAATATCCTTACACTTGCATTGCGACGCATCAAATGTGTCGCGTTGCATCAAATGCGTCGAACGCGAAGTCAAATGTGGCTTACACGCACACATATGCATCATAACGCATTAGTTGTTTGTCCTAAAACCCTAATTTTGACATGCAAAACAAAAAAATGGTAGTGGATTAGGGGTACATACCGCTGGCTCTGAGCCCTCTGGCCGCCTGTAGGTCTACACAATCTCGCCGCAATGCTCAGTCACTGGAATCACCATCCTCGCAGAAGTCCTCTTCGCTCTGAGCTCTCATATTTTCCAAAGTAGATAGTGAAAATGAATTAACTTTTACCTTGTCAACCTATTTATAAAGTCAAAATGGCATTTGTCAACTAGGTTATTACTAGAGGCTCATTTGACCAACTTTGACCACCCCGTTGGATGCCTTAAACGTGTCAGAATCTGAAACCGTCTATGCCACTATCTTTATGCTCATCAAATTGACTTATCGGGACCCTTTCCAAATTTTCCTATGGCCGGCCCAAAATTTGAAAAATTTCCCGAGGGGGCATTGATACTCTATAGCTTCACTGGGGAATGGCTTTGACTTATCTTCTTTGTCACAATGCGACATGCTACATTATGACAAAGAGGGACAAAATGTAGACACTTAAAAATGATCTAGGCCTGCAAGCTCTATTTTTACCACTTTCGTCATAGCATAATTATGACATTTAATTATGTCCTTGGTCCACATTCGACTATTAATTAAATAATTTATAATTTTTTAATCAATTCATGTTTATTGTATTCTTAATGATTATTCAATAAATAAATTTTATTTATTTATTAAATACGTCATTAATTGCCTAAGTCTTCCCCTAATTAAATAAATTTCTTAATTTATTTAATTACCTTTCTTCATTTATTTCTTTTTTATTATTAAATAAATAAATTTTATTTATTTATTTAATATGTCACTAATTATCATGATTAAATGAGTTTATTAATTTATTTAATCATTAATCATATCTTCTAAATTAAATAATTATCTTTAATTATTTAATTGTCAAAAATAACATTTCCCTCATTTTAAATAAATGAAATTATTTAAAATGATCTTACATTCCTAACTGTTAGTTCATTTTAGTAAATAATCTGAAAATTGATTATTTATTATCACATAAAATCCATATTTTGAATTAATTTAATTCAAAATGGTAACTTTCTTTCAAAACTCAAGCAATCAAGTAGATTCTTGATTTTCCAAATCTGATCTTCAGTTCAACTCTTATCTTCTTAATTTTTCGAATCTCACAAATCAGGCAGTCTTTATCTTCTTGATTTTCGAGAATCTTTATTTTTCTAATTAATTATCTCATCTATTCTCCACCACCAATTTGATTTTCTCATATGACTTCTTGACCACTCATTTAATAATTTTACCCTAACCCTAATTAAGGATTGTCACATTAAATCTCATCCTCTGATTTTAGGCTTTCACCAACTTTCAATATTGTCCATCCATCCAAAATTGCATTTTCCATAAAATGCCAATTTTGATCACAATATCGATTATGCTTGGATGATTAGACACTTAGACATTTAGACATATTCATATACTTTCATTTTTATTAGTGATTTTGGCATAATTGTCTTACACATTAGATTCATTTCATCATAGACATAAATACTTGATTTCATCATAGACATAAGTATGTGAGTGCATAAAACGTGATTGTGTATACGTTTGAATGTTCGTCGTGTGTATGCGTGTAACCAAAGCTCGGATTTGCACCAGTATTTATAGAGTCTTTGAAAGGATTCGATTGGCTAATTTGATTAACGGCCCAGATTAAGCTTGTTAGAATGGACGGTGGAAGATTTTCGTAAGTTTGAGAGGGAGATAGAAGGTTTCCCTTTTCCTTCAATTTTTCGTCATTGAGATCTGAAGGGAAATTACCGTTTTGAAGAGTGAGTTTAGAATGAGTTCCTAATTAAATAAAATAAATTCATTTAATTATAAGTGAAGATGGATATAGAAACTCGCATAATTATATTTAATTGTGTTTTAGAGTGTAATTTAGAGTGTAATTAAATATTTTAAAAATATTTAATTATTTGTGGAGTGAGAAGAAAATATTAAATTAAATATTTAATATTTAATTTAATTATGGGATGAAGAGAATATTCCATATTTGAATTTAAATATTCAACTTTTAGAATAATATGATAATCAAATATAAATAAATTATGAAAATTTATTTAATTTAATTAAGCGGAATGTGGAACGTGATAATTAATTAAATAAAGTTATTTATTTAATTAATGTAGAAGAATCATAAGAATGAACAATATAAATAAATAATTAAATTTATTTATATGTAGATGACTTTAGGAGAATTAATTAAATAATTTATATTTAATTAATTAACAAGCTTAATCATGACCATTTTTAGACGTATACATTTTTCCCCTCTTTGAAGTGATGTGTGGAACACATTGCTTCAAAGAAAAAATAAGATTTTTTCCCCTTATATGCTTTCGATGTTGCTACGGATGATGCCCCCTCATGAGGTAAATCACGGATGAGGATATGAATTGCGAAAATTTTGCTAAACAATCGAGATTAAATAATGATATTCTGCAGAGGAGAGAGTGATTTAGCTCCCGAAAAATGATGGAAAGAATGTCCCATTTTGAAAAAAAAGTCAAAAGGCAGCAATCTTACCTTTGTTTGACCTTTAAAAGGTAAAAAAGGAAAAAGAGACAAATCATTTGCACTTTTTGACTTTGTGACCACTGTAGCTGTGAGAGTGACCTTGTGACATGGAGATTTTGTATCATCGCCACTGATTTGAGAGATCTCGCTGATACCAGAGGCCAACAGCGTATGGACCACCGGTAAGTCGATCTAACCACTTGTGTTTTAAAATTTTGACGTTTGAAATCTAGCTGCATTATTTTTCTGCGAATTTTAGATATAAAAATGACGTTTTAGCGCTTTTAGGAAAATTTTAGCGCTTTCGAGGGTTTTTCCGGCACTTAGGGTAAAAACAATAACGCATATAGGCTAGATGTTGAAAAGTTAGGGCTAAACCAGTTTAGCGCATTCGACGAAAACAATAGCGCATATAGGGTGTCATTCAAAAATTTAGGAGTATAGCGCATATAGGAAAAACAGTAGCGCATGTAGGGAAAAGATGCAGAAATTTGGGTTTAAGTGCATCGAGCAAAAATAGTGGCGCATATAGGGAAAAGATGCAAAAAGCTGAGTTTAAGCGCATCGAGCAAAAACAGTGGCGCATATAGGGAAATCGCGTATCCGGTGATTAAGGTAGCGCTTCGAGTGAGAATTTTAGCTCATACAGGGAAATAGCACATAGGGGGACTATTTGAGCGCATACAGTGAAAAGAATGGCGCATATGGGTTTTAGCGCATAGAGACCACAAATTAGCGCATATGGGTTTTAGCGTATAGAGGCCACAGAGTAGCGCATATGCTGAAAATAGGCAGAATGTGAAAATGTATGATTTCATGATAGGAATGTGAAAATGATGATATATATTGCTTCTTTAGTCAACAGATAGGTAAATTGTTGTGTCATTAAGCTGATATGGATAGAAATGATAGAAAAATCCAATGATTGACTGATAACTTTGCTTCCGAGAGAAGAAAACAAAGAGTAATTGTCTCATAACTTTGTTTCAAAAACAAAGAGTAGGTTGAACTAATAACTTTGCTTCTCATGAATGAAAAACAAAGAGTAAATGTCGGATAAATGATTGATATGACTTCTGATAAATTTGCTTTCTGCGATAGAAAACAAATAGTAATTAATGGTAGAGCAGATTGATATGATATCTAGTTAGATAGATTGAGTATTGGTTTGCCTGATAGGATTGATTGTGTGATATGGATCGTTGATATGATGCACTGATACAAGTTATTGATATGGGTTTGATATAGTTCATTGATATGAGTCATTGATATGGGTCTGATAGATATGAGTCTAGTTGATTTTGGTTGATTTGAGATTGAACGATTGGTATGATTCTGATTAATTATCCTTGTGATGACAATAGGAGGTTTTCAAAAACTTCCATATTAGAGAGCGGCACTCAGCAGGGTGGGATAGGATACCCGAGTTGACACTTGCTGACGTAGCTTTGATAGATACATGTGGTTTGAGATCCTTGTTGGCTATGTCACCAATTCGAGTCAATAGAGGATTGTTGACGACACTAGCAGAGCGATGGCATTTGGAGCACAATACCCTTCATATGCCGATTGGTGAGGTGACGATGACTCCGGAGGATGTATACAGGATTTTAGGTATCCTAGTGGTTGGTGCCTTTGTGTTCTATGATCACAAGGAGCTCGGGGGTAAAGATGCTTTGAGGAGGGTGTATGGTGATAAACATATAGCTGGGTACTGGGTACCATGGGCTGACTTTCGAGGATATCCTGCTTTGCCTGTAGTTTTGGGTGCATTTATTGCAGGTCTCCTTTGTCTGGATCACTGGTCAAAGGGATTATCAGTGGGATGGGGCAGGATCTTGGAGCAGATGTTGCTACAGCCGTGGAGATATGCATGGGGGAGTTGCATGTTAGCACACTTATATCATGATTTGCATTAGGTGGTGTACAAGGGTGCCTCTAGTTTGTCATGTGGTGTGACATTGCTGCAGATCTAGGCATGGGAGTATCTTGTTGTGACAAGACCGGTGTGCCCCAGAGTTAGGCCTCCAGGTAGGCCCTATATATTTGTATGCCATGTTCGTTGTCCAACCCAAGCTAGGAAAGGTAGATTATTGGAGATGTCGTTTAGATGATATGGATATAGTGGTATGGTGACCATATCTTGATTGTGAGCCATGGGATATAGATGATATAGAGATGTCATCTGTATGCATTCCTCAGTTCCTAATAGGGAGGACTCCTTTCATTCTTGAGAGGTTTCTAGCATTGTGGGTGCAGAGACAGTTTGGATTTACCTAGGGGATGCCACAGGGGGTTGCACATTATGCCTGGAGCAGAGATGAGGTCGGATGGGGGCCATGTATTTCTTATCAGATAGCATATACAGAGTTCATGGCATTAGCTCCAAAGGCATGGGATGACAGGCGAGACATTGTTGATGCCGGTATGTCTAATGAGTATTCAATATACTACCACACACATCCTTTCCACGGTTTACCAGTCCCGATGAGCCAGCACCCATTCTGGTAGTACCACAGCCAAGGGCAGTGAGACAAGAGGATGTGGCTGGTGGCGAGCAAGGAGCAATTAGAGGAAAGGGGGAGGAGAGTTCCGATGCTAATGATGGAGATGATGGTGGGGATGAGGGATAGGTGTTGAGGAGGTCGAGGCTGGATATTCTAAGGTGTGTCTAGATCATGCGGCGGCCTAGGACAGGGATTGGACATCGGATAGTGATCCAGATGGGATCCTCATCACAGCAAGGGCAGATAGCTACTCTTCAAGCCTAAGTACAGACTCTGCAGGGACAGCAGGGGTAGTTGCAGAGTCAGCTGATGCAATCTCACAGATTCATTGTATAGTTACAGGCACAGTTGGCACAAGCTCAGGCACAGGCACAGGCATAGGTATAGGCACCTGCCCTAGAACCATAGTTAGCCTAGGTGATGACAGAGAGAGATGCATTCAGATGGAGGGTAGTGGAGGCCGAGGGTGTTGTTAAGAGGTTGATGGGCACTGTAGAGAGTGCATCATTACGGGATGCCATTACAGAGGGCATGGAGATGGCGAGAGAGGCCGAGTATTACCATGTCAGGTATGAGGAGTTATTTCCTCCTAATCGCAGAGAGCCATTCCCACGGTCCCACACTAGGACCAGGAGCAGGTCACGGACACGCACACAGAGCCTAGGGGTTACCGAGTCTCGACAGGATCTAGACGCAGGCACCAGTGGCAGGCCACCTCCTTCCGAACCAGCTCCATCAAGGGCATCGACTAGCTAGCAGATATATCTCCCACATATGTATCATTTTTGGAGCATGTATATTGAGTTTTGATCATATCTCATGTATTTCTCTTTGGACATTTCAGTTTCATTGGATATTTGGATATGTGTATTATTGATGATGAGCGATGATATGTAGCAGCGATGAGTTTTTGATGATGTATTGTGTATGTATGTGATATGCATTTATTTCTATGTGTTATGGATTTTGGTATGCATTTGAATGAGTTAATAATTAACATGGTATGTAGAATGATTTGATATGATGTTTTTATTATGATGATGATGATTGATGATGCATACTAATGATGCCATGTAGGTGGATGACTTATAATGTGATTATAAAAATGTATGTATGGAATGTTTATTTTTGGATTTTCTAATGCAGGTAAATGATGATAATATGATGAAAAAATGAATGTTGTGTTCATGATATGCATTATGAATTTGTATGATGTTATGATGTAAAATGATATGAATACTTATATGAAATGAGATAGTGATGAGATGTAGGAAAAAAATGATAAAATGATAAATGAAATGGATAATAATGGAATGAAATGAGATGAAAATGATAATGAAATGATATGCTAAGATAATGATAAGAAAATGAAATGGATAATAATGGAATGAAATGAGATGAAAATGATAATGAAATGATATGCTAAGATAATGATAAGAAAATGAAACGAATGATAATAGAATGAAATGAGATAATACGATAATGATAATGAAATGGTAAAATGGTAATGATGAAATGAAAATGATAATGAAATGATAAAATGGCAATGATGAAATGAAATAAATGATAATGAAATGATAATGCAATGAAATATGAATGATAATGATAATGAAATGGTAATGAAATGAAATATGGATGATAATGATAATGAAATGGGACAAAAATGGCTATGATAATGAAAGGAATGAGATGATAATGATAATGAAATGCAAATGGAATGATAATGAAATGGTAATGATAATGAAATTAATATGGATGATAATGATAATGAAATGAAAATGGAATGATAACGAAATGATAATGATAATGAAATTAATATGGATGATAATGATAATGAAATGCAAATGGAATGATAATGATAATGAAATTAATATGGATGATAATGATAAGATAATGAAGTGATAATGATAATAAAATTAATATGGATGATAATGAAAAGATAATGAAGTGATAATGATAATGAAATTAATATGGATGATAATGATAATGAAATGCAAATGGAATGATAATGATAATGAAATGCAAATGGAATGATAATGATAATGAAATGCAAATGGAATGATAATGAAATGATAATGATAAATGAAATTAATATGGATGATAATGATAAGATAATGAAGTGATAATGATAATGAAATTAATATGGATGATAATGATAAGATAATGAAGTGATAATGATAATGAAATGCAAATGGAATGATAACTAAATGATAATGAAGTGATAATGATAATGAAATTAATATGGATGATAATGATAAGATAATGATAAGATAATGATAATGAAATGCAAATGGAATGATAACGAAATGATAACGATAAATGAAATTAATATGGATGATAATGATAATGAAATGCAAATGGAATGATAATGATAAGATAATGAAGTGATAATGATAATGAAATGCAAATGGAATGATAACGAAATGATAATGATAAATGATAATGAAATGAAAATGATAATGAAATGCAAAATGGAATGATAACGAAATGATGAAACAAATGTTCGAATGTCCTCCACAAATAGTCCAAAGAGACATGGCAGTCATTGATCCTTTCAAAAATTCTGATGCAAATTTACTATGTAGACATGTACAATGATCTAGAATGAAATGCAGCTAAATGAAATGAACCATTTTGTTGAGCTTGTTGCTATATTTCCTGGAATCATCATAAAGCACTTTTAAAATGTTGGAAGTATGTACAAGCATCAGAGGGGAAATTAGCACCAATGATGACCTGAGTACAACTTTCATGATTTCTGATATAGCAAGTAAACACAAGCATCGAGGTATAATTAAACCGAGATGACCTGAGCATTTCTTGCATAAACAGACAAAGACTAACCACCTTTTGATACAAATTTGGGAGTGTCATCAATGATAAGCTTTCAACATCATGTCTCGTGACATATTTGCAGCAGATGAATGATTAACCTCAAGATAGCAAACAAAGAAAAATCATTCTCTTTCCTTGCCACTCTAGTTCAAGACATTATTGAGTGTGCTCCAGAGAGATGATATCAAAAATTAAACAACCATTGTTCAAAAAATGTAATACTATTATTCCAAACATTATTCAAATTTTAGATCATCCGGATATGATTTATGATAAGGTACACAACTGAAAACAATTGTGATATAGATCAATGATTGGATGTTTATCTATATGGTATGATTTGGTTGTTTTGTTCATGTGATTGATTTTTTTTTATGTCATTGTCTAGCTATTTTGGTAAAAACCTAAAAGTCGATTGCCCCCAGTATTGACACAACTTGCTGAGATGAATATGTACAATAAATCAAGCCATGATAAGGCATTATTGCTTGAGGCAAATGATGATAGCAGGATGTTGGTATGGCCCTAAGCTAATGGAAAAGATACATGAAAGAAATGCTGAGAAGTTAAGTGCAAAACATGAATTAATAGATGGAGAGATACAAATAGCGTTTGTTTGCCAGATTTTCACTATTCATTTTTATTACATTTTTCTTGTCAATAGACTGCCTGTTGCCAGGTTTTCACCCTATGACTTTTTTTTCTTTTTTTCTTTTTTTGTTGGTTGCTATCGAGATGCCTGTTTGCCAGGTTTTCACCAGGGTAACCATTTTTTCAGGAAATTTTCTACTGTTTTGGATTTCTTCAGGACTTTTTCTGATTTTTTGTTTTTTTTTAGGACTTTTTCTAATTTTTGTATTTCTTACTTTTCTAATTTTTTTGTATTTTTCAGACTTTTTTTTCTTTTTATTTTTCAAGACTTTTTTTATTTTTTTATTTTTAGGATTTTTTCTAATTTTTTTTTTTGGACTTTTCTATTTTTTTGTATTTTTTCAGGACTTTTTCTGAATTTTTTGTATTTTTTCATGACTTTTTCTAATTTTTTGTATTTTTTCAGGACTTTTTCTGATGAATAATAACCACTTTTAGACATAATACTTTTCCAGCTGCATGTTGTTGATAGGTTCGTCAAACAAGTCCCCTTCAGGCATCGATAACTTGTAGGCTCCTGAACCATAGACTATGATAACCACATAAGGACCTAGCCAATTTGGTTCAAACTTTCCTTTCTTCTCTCTATCTTGCTGATTGTGTGGGTTTTCTTTCAGAACAAGATCACCCACTTGAAAGGTGTGTGGCTTTACTTTGTGATTATAGCTACGAGACATCATCTGTTGATATACTTTTAAATGATCAGCTGCTCTTTGTCTCTTTTCATCTAGGAGTTCAAGCTCTTGAAGTTAGGAAACTCTGTATTTATCATCTGTTATAAGACCTTTCAGTGATACTCTGAGTGAGGGAATCTCAACTTCTAAAAGTAATATGGATTCTGCTCCATAGACAAGAGCAAATGGTGTTGCTCCTGTTGGTGTGTGGATACTGGTTCTGTAGGCCCACAAAGCGGGATTGAGTTGAACGTGCCAATCATTCCCTGAATCATTCACAGTCTTCTTCAAGATTTTCAATATTGTTTTATTTGAGGCCTCGGCTTGGCCATTCCCTTGTGGATAGTAAGGTGTTGAATATCTATGCTGAATGTCAAATCTCTCACAAAGTTCATTAACATCCTAATTTTTGAAAGGACGTCCATTATCTATAATAATGGAGTTGGGAATGCCATACCGACAAATAATATAGTTTAGTATGAATGATGATATTTGTTTGCCGATAACTTTAGTAAGAGGTACTGCCTCAATCCATTTGGTAAAATACTCTGTAGTTGTGATGATGAACTTATGTCTGTTTGATGAAGAAGGATGAATCTTTCCCACTAGATCTAACCCCCATTGAGAAAATGGCTAGGTTGGCGTGAATGGTTGAAGTTCCTGTGCAGGAGCATGAATGAGATTCCCATGAATCTGACATTTTGAGTATGTTTTCACAAAAGTGAATGATTCCCTCTCCATTGTAGGCCAGTAGTAACCCATTCTAATCAATTTCTTGGATAAGGGCAGTCCACTTGAATGAGTACCACAGATGCCACCATGAACTTCTCGTAAAGCTTTGTTAGATTCATCACATTCAAGACATCAAAGTAGAGTACCATCAAGACCATGATAGTAAAGGGTATTAGGGATAAGAGTGTAATGATCGGATTGGCGGATAAAATTATGTTTTTGGTTACGGGATAAATCGGGTAGTAAGATATCATCTTTGAGGTAGGCATAAATTTTTTCGTACCAAGGTGAATCGGATCCTACCAAGTGGTAAATAATTTGTCTTTCGAGCGTGTCATAAGCAAGTGTAAATGATTGTTCCACTAGAAATTCATAGCAAGTCTAATTTTCTGGGAGTTGTAGCAATGACGCGATTGTAGCCATAGCATCAGCTGCTTTGTTATCAAGTCTTGGAATTTGTGTGAATTGAATGTTCACAAAATACTTCTTGAAGTCATCCACCATCTTTTTATATGGCAACAGTTTGTCATCTTTGGTCTGATAGTCATTATTGATCTAATTAATGACTAGCTGTGAGTTGCCATATACTTGTAGTTTTGTAATCCTCCATTCTAGTGCTATTTTAAGCCCAATGATTAATGCTTCATATTCGGCTATGTTGTTGGTGCATGGAAATATCAACCTATATGATCGAGGAATGGTGTATCCTTGAGGGGTGACAAAAAGTATGCCTGCCCCCGATCCATGTTGAGTGAAAAAACCATCAAAATATAAAGACCATGGTTGTTTATATTCTACAGTAAAGACAATAGCATCTAGAAATTCAATGTGCAAGGGATGGTCTACTTGCAATGGTGCTTCAGCTAGTTGATCAGCGATAACCTATCCTTTGATTACCTTGCGATCAACATAATGTATGTCAAACTCACTCAGAATCATCACCCACTTTGCTAACCTTCTTGTTAATGATGCTTTGCTTAACAAATACTTGAGTGGATCAATCTTTGAAACCAAATTGATTGCATGCGTTAACATGTAATGCCAAAATTTCTGTGAAGCAAAAACTACTGCCAGACAAGCCTTCTCGATAGAAGTGTAGTTGAGCTCATGACTTATTAGTGTTCTACTAAAATAATAAATTGCACGTTCCTTTCCTGTAGAGTCTTCTTAAGCTAACAGTGCCCCAGAGATGTTTCTGTCGCGGCAATGTATAAGATTAGTGGTTTGTCTGGATTTGGTGGTATGAGAACTGGTGGAGTCATTAAATACTATTTGATTTTTTGACAAGCCAATTCACATTTGTCATCCCACTTGAAAGGAACATTCCTATGCAGAAGATGTGTGAAAGGTAAGCTTTTGTTGGCCAATTGTGCAATGAACCTTTGTATAGACTGTAGTCGTCCTTGTAGTGATCTCAACTGACTGATGTTCCTTGGTGGAGGCATTTCCATAATTGCCTGTACTTTCACAGGATCTACTTCAATTCTTTTTTTTGAAACAATGTACCCCAAGAGTTTTCCAGATTTGACCCCAAAAACACATTTCTTGGGGTTGAGGCGAACTTTGAATTTCTCTAATCTTGCAAATATTTTGGACAATATTTCAAGATGTCCATCTTTGGTGTATGATTTTCCCAATATGTCATCTACATAATCTTCCATGCAGATATGCATCATGTCATGAAAGATTGTAGGCATGGCTCTTTGGTAAGTAGCCCCAGCATTCTTTAGACCGAAAGGCATGATGTTCCAATAATAAGTTCCCCACGGACATGTGAAAGTTGTTTTCTCTTGGTCTTTAGGTGCAATCTTGATTTGGTTGTAACTAGAAAAACCATCCATTAATGAATACATGGCATGGCCAGCTGTCAGATCAACTATAGTGTTGATGTTAGGCAGTGGGAAGTCATCCTTAGGACATGCTTTATTAAGATCTCTAAAATTTGTACATACTCTCACAGTTTTATCTGGCTTGGATACAGGAACAATGTTGGAGATCCATTCTACATAGTCAATTGGTCTTATGAAGCCCACATCAAGGATTTTTCTCAGTTCTTCCTTAACCAATAATGCAACATGAGGGTGCATCTTTCTGAGTTTTTGTTTCACTAGTTTGGCCCCTGGTTTGATGGACAAGTGATGCATGATAAGATCTGGATCAAGACCAGGCATGTCAGCGTAAGACCACGCAAAGTTGACTTGATTTGCTTTTAGGAATTCCATGAACTATGGTATTTCTTTCTTTGTCATTGATGCAGCTAACTGTAAAATTCTTGGTTTGTCAGAAGTCTCAAGATTGACAGCATTTGTAGGCTCAATCAAAATAGGCAATCGCTCATGGTAGTGCTTTGGGAGAGTGTCAAGATTCCCATCATCTGGTGCCTCAAAGAGGTTTTCACCATCTGATACGCTCTTTATTTTATCTTTTGTTTGATCTAATACTGCCAAATTCTGGTTTTCACCATTAGATCTTTCTTTTTTGTTTTTACTTTTGTAGCTAGGAGACTTGACACTCTCTTGATCAAAAACTCTATGTCAAAAATCACTGGTGGAACAATCATTTGTATCATCTGTGGAAAGGAACTTTATGATAGCTTCGTCACTTGGAAACATAGGTATATTGATAGGTTCGGTTGAATCCCAATCAATGAGATCAGGATGGATCAAAGATAGCGGATCGTCAGGTTGTGTGAAATCGGCTATGGTTATGGTCATAATGGAGTGGTCTATAGGATCCAAGGTATGAGGTGGATCAATTATGATATTGTCCTCATGATAGTCTTGTTCGTTTAGATCTGACTCAGCATTACTAGAATCACAGTGACTTTGTAGTTCAAATTCTTGTAGTTGGGACCCTAAACCTTGACCTTCAATTAGAGTTGGGGCATACTAGTGTATTGCATCAACCTCTTTGTCCCTCTAGAACTCATCATTGTGAATGGTGTCCCATTCATATTCAGCAGAGTTTATGTCTAAATTGTTATCCACAAAGTTCTCAACTGTTGCCAAATATGTTTCTTGTGAGTCTGAGCCTTCTTGCAATGTGAAGACAGTGCCATGCAGTTGTTTGGATGTGCTTTCTGTTTTGCAGCAAGTCTGTGGAGGTGAATAGGTTCAACTACTCCTTCTTTCCATTTTCCAATAGGACCTTTATCATAGCCCATCTTCTACATGATTGAGTACCCTTTTCCATATTTGTCTGTGGGTAATTTGACATTAAAAACTGCTTCATCCTCATCTTTATAGAGCCAGTTTATAATTTTTGCATCCTTAGGATCTTCCATGGGGAATTTTTTTTGATGAATTGTCCATTAAACTTTGTGATTGGCTCTGTTGGTGGTTGCTTTGATGTTGATGCCGCTGATATTTGATGTTCCATGATAGACGGTTGTCCATGTGATCGAGGTGATGTAGGTAAATTGGCAAGACAAAGAGAGTACTCTCCAACTCCATGATACTTGAATTTCAATTTCTTGTCAAAACTATTGGTTAATTGACTGATTTGTGTCAATCTTTAGAGAAGTACTAGCATGAGCTTCTCGATTGTTAGGAACCAAAGTATCTTGACTTGCCTTTATGTTGGTACAAGTTTGAATATTTGAATTATCAGCTAGTATCGTGATTTCTTGTCCATCATAAGGAAACTTAAGACATTGATGATAGGTTGATGGGACAGCTTGCATTTCATGGATCTAAGGATGACCCAATAAAATATTAAATGCAAGATCACGATCCAATATTTGATAGAAAGTATTCTTGATAACCAGGCCCACTCTGATTGGCAACATGATTAGACCCTTGGATGCTCTTTCGTCATCATCATGAGCTTTTATGGTAATCTTTCTTCTAAAATCAATGGAGTCCTCAGAAAATCCTAAAGCTTTAACCAACTTCATGGTACAGATGTTCAAACCAGCACCTCCATCTATTAGAACTCGTCTGACATGAAACTTGTGAACCATGACTTCTAAGTGCAATGATGAATTGTGGGGATGAGTTATGGAAACGTCATCCTTTTCAAAGAATGAAAGGAAAGTGGGTGAGGACAAGTGTCCTACCATGGCTTGAAATTGGTTCACATCCAAATCAGTGGATACATTTGTTTCAAAGAGGGCCTTTTCAATAATTTCCTTATGGGCTGGGGAAATCTTCAATAGTTCCAAGATAGAAATTTGAGTGGGGGTTTTCCAAAGTTGGTTGACCAAATCATATTGATGTTGAGGTGGAGGCTCAGTAGCTTTTGAAGAGGAGCATTTTAAGACAACTTTAGCTTGCGCCCTTGTTGTTGCGTTGACTTCTCTATATTCCACCTTCTTGTTGACTTTAATGACATTTACCCGTTCATCGTCTGTGTAGAGATGGTTGATTATATGATCATCATTGATATGATTCACATTTTTTTTAGAAGACTCACCCTTTTGATAGTTGGGCAAAGGGTTGTGAAATGCTTGGTGGTCTGTGTTGGATTGTTGATGTCCATCTATTGTAATGATGTCATTGTCGATTAAGTCTTGAATGGTATTCTTCAAGGCTTGACAGTTATTTGTGCAATGGCCTTTGCACCGATGATAATCACAATAGTATGCCTCATTCCATGATGGAGGTTTTACACTAGGTTCATAGTTTCATTGAGGTGGTAAAGTAATGACATTTTTGGCCATCAACTCTTTGAATGCAGATTCTAAAGATTGACCCAATGAAGTGTAAGTTCTTCTATTCGAGAAGAAGGAAAATCTTTGTGTATTTGTATTCAAGGTATTCCCTAAGGAGTTGTTATTAGTATTGGTTCCTTGGTAACCTTGATTTTTGACAGTCCCCTGATTGGGAGTAGGATTTTGATTCACATTGTTCCTCGGAGGATGAGGATTATTTCCTTGATTTGTGATTGAGTTGATATGGTTATAATTGTTGTTACGAGGAGAATTCAGAGTACTGAGAACAAATGGCTTGGTCAAGACCTTATTCACATCAACAACACCATCATTTACCACATTCTTGTTGCAAGTCCATAATTTAGACTTGTCCTGTTTATTGTGATGATTGTATGAGCTAGGATTGTCTTTGTCAAGTTTTATCGTTCCTCTTTTCACCAATGCACCTTCAATGGTTATAGCATCTTTGATTAGTTTCTCAAAAGAGGTAGGACAATGTAAATTTAAATGATAGCTCATCTCTAAATTCAAACTATTAATGAAGGTGATCATCTTTTCCTTTTCAGGAACAAGACGTGGATATCTGGCGAACATTCTTTTCCATATTTGAAGAAAAGTAATGAAATATTCACTAGGTTTTTGCACAACTTTGTAGAGATCTATCATGGTGATCTGGTGTTGTATGTTGTAGGCATATTGTGATATAAACAGATTGATTAATTCTTCAAATGTTCTGATAGGAGGTACGATTTTTGACAACCATTCCATAGAGTGTCCTCCAAGACTCCTAGGGAATAAACGCATTAGGTAAGTGTCCTTATGAGAAAAATCTAAAGTCATGTTTCAGAAATCTCTAACATGATCAATTGGATCTGATTTCCCATTATAATGATCAAATTTTGGAATTTCACAATGTTTGGGAAATGGAATCATGTTGAGACTTCAATCGAAGGGATAAGGACAAATGTCCTCAAGAGTATATTTCTTTGTTGTGGTTCCCCCTTGTAACTCTTTGATTTTCCCTTGAAGTACTTTGATTTTTTGAGTTGAAGTGTTAAGATCAGATAAGGGTTTTTCCTCAGGTTTGCTTTTCAAATTATCAATATTAAAGTCATGAGGCAATTTCGCTCCTTGGTCAACTAGATAGTGAAAATATTTTTCTTTATCCCACTGCAAGATCTTTTCTATGGCTTTGTGAAATTTTGGATCTTGCTCAGCCTCTCTAAGGCATTCCTCATCTTGTTCCTCATCACTATCTACATGTGTTTTGTTCGTGTCTTTGTATTGGTGGAAAGGATTTTCTTCTCTGTTATCCATATCTTTGTCAAAAAGTGGATTATGACTCATAATGTAAAGAGGATTACTACTTTCACCCTCCTCTTGAATGTTTTGAGTATGACCTTCTTGTTGGATTTTGTCCTTCAATTTATTGAATTGAGATCTTGTGAAGATAGGCATATGATTTTGAAGAATTCTTCTAAACTTAGATCTTGGTTTTTCACAAGTGTGATGATGGTGATATCTTGATCTGATAAGATGTGAAATATTATGATATGATCTAAGATGTGTCTAATTTTTTATTGTGGCTTCCAATGATGAAGGATGTTAGAATCCTGTTGGGGAAGTTGAACCAAAAATTAGAAATATGTTTGAGAGGTGCACTCTTAAAGATCTGATCTTTGTTTTCGAAGAAAGATTTCAAAATCATCGAAGGATTTGAATCATCGAAGGATTTGATTGGGATGTGAAGGATATTCTATAGAAGGTTGTGGTATGTTGTTGAACTCAAGAGGTTGGTTATGATTATGTCGTTGTGATAGAGCTAATCTCTAATAATAAGCTCGAGAATCTAAAGGATCTACAGCATACTCATTAGTGAATCCCCTAACAAAGTCTTGGTATCTATGAAGAAATCCTCGGTAATGAAGCAAGATGTGTCGACTTTTGTACAAGAATTTTCTCTTTTGCAATGTTTTCTTTGGCTTTCTGATCCTATTGGAAACTAATTTCTTGGAAAATTTTGTTGATTTCCAATCTCTAAGCATGGGAAAAGTATTGAGAATGTTATTGGACCAAAGGTATGAATAAATTTTGAATGATTTTAGTTGTTTTTCTTCATGTTCATTTTGGATGATCTTTTTATCTGAATTAATGTGATGGAAGACACAACAAACATTTTGAAAAATAGTTGTTTTAAAGGCCTTACACTAACATGAAGTGTTTGATCAAGAAAATGTTTTCAACAAATTTTTTTCACAGGTTTTGCACATCAAAGACAATTCAAGCAGACTCACTCTTAATTGCTCAATTAGGCCATTCTAGTAATCAACAGCCCACATCTTAGAACTGCGTCGACTCACATAGCCGTGTCACCCCTGAAGGGGAACCTATGTTTTTTGTCTTTTCTAGGTGTGTACTCAGAGTTATGGAAGTGGATACTGGATCCCCTAAGCAAACGGTCATTGGCAGTCATATGGTGAGTGTCTTGGGGGCAGATTCTTCCCTCCCCTTGCACTGTGATTATTAGAATGTTCAGAAATTGACTTCAGCTGGCCACTACACTAGGTTCGTAGTAAGGATTTCCGTTCTGTGCGGCAATAATAAACTCCCTCAGGAGACCTCCCAACCTTTAGAATAAAGGCTTTGGGGATGGTTATCTTGCACACTACCGGCAAAAGAAGGTTTCCCTAGATTCGCTTTAAATTTTATAGTGGGACAGAATAGCCTAGCTTTGGCTTGAACCCACTTGAGTCGTTCCTGTAGGGTGAGTACTTTTTCCCACTATGGCAGGCTCTCTAAAGGATGTAAGTAAAGCAGTAAAAATTCATGAAATTGAAAAGGCAAGTCTGGTATTCTAATCACCCAGTTAATGGGAGAGCATAGACCTATTGCCACAGACAAAGCAAACAAATGTTCATTTTAAAACCCAAATCACAATGATCTAATCTAAGTGAAGATATTGCTTCACAAAAACAAGTTATTCAATTTTAATTGCAAGATCATTGTGTGGTGACTATCCTATATTACTTCATTTTATCCAGATGTGGCTATCCTAGGATTGTTTCATTTTAAAAATCCAAAAAAAGAAAAAGAATTTTGTCTGTGAAAGGCATCAGACTCATAATTCAATATTTGTGTTACAAAACCATATGCGTTGAAACAGAAACTATATGTGCCGAAACAGAGACCAAATGCGCCACAGAAAACTACTAAATGCGCTGGAACATTTACAAAATGCACCAGAATAGAGACCAAATGCGCCGGAACAAAGACCAAATGCGCTACAGAAAACCACTAAATGCGCTAGAACAGTTACAAAATGCACCAGAACAGTCACTAAATGTGATACAGAAAATTACCAAATGCGCCGGAACAGTTACAAAATGCGCTATAACAAATACTAAATGTGCTACTTTAAATTAATGTTGATTTAACTCTAAATGCAATTTAACCATATGCGCTATTAAATCGATCGGATGCACCAAAGAAATCTCCATATGCGCTGAAACAGACACCATATGCGCTACAAAATCTGCAGAACAAAAAGAGTCAAAACCCCATATGCGCCGCAGAAAAGGTCGAATGCGCTAAAACGCAAATTTTTTCCAGAATGTGGAAACCTATCAAACAAACTTGCAAAAAAATGTTAAAGTCGTGAGTTCGAGCCCCACGGTGGGCGCCATTTTATGTGTGTATGAAAAATTTATCAAATATAAATGAAATCCAAACACATATTAATAAGACATTATATTGAGAAAACTGAAAAAAAAGGAAAACAGAATGAGCAAACTGTTACTACAGATTCCCGAACTCGTCTTATTTCTCTCTAACTTGACAGTGTTTTGTTGCTTCCAATTGCCCTCAAATTCAGTAGATCAAGCTCAACAAAATGGACAGCTGAAGAATGAGATGTAAATAAAAATGCATATTATGCTAAATGCAAGACTATGCTAAGATGAAAACATTGATGTGATGCTAAAAGTATGTGAGTGCATAAAACGTGATTGTGTATACGTTTGAATGTTCATCATGTGTATGCGTGTAACCAAAGCTCGGATTTGCACTAGTATTTATAGAGTCTTTGAAAGGATTCGATTGGCTGATTTGATTAACGGCCCAGATTAAGCTTGTTAGAATGGATGGTGGAAGATTTTCGTAAGTTTGAGAGGGAGATAGAAGGTTTCCCTTTTCCTTCAATTTTTCATCATTGAGATCTGAAGGGAAATTACTGTTTTGAAGAGTGAGTTTAGAATGAGTTCAAAATGAGTTCCTAATTAAATAAAATAAATTCATTTAATTATAAGTGAAGATGGATATAGAAACTCGCATAATTATATTTAATTATGTTTTAGAGTGTAATTTAGAGTGTAATTAAATATTTTAAAAATATTTAATTATTTGTGGAGTGAGAAGAAAATATTAAATTAAATATTTAATATTTAATTTAATTATGGGATGAAGAGAATATTCCATATTTGAATTTAAATATTCAACTTTTAGAATAATATGATAATCAAATATAAATAAATTATGAAAATTTATTTAATTTAATTAAGCGGAATGTGGAACACGGCAATTAATTAAATAAATTTATTTATTTATTAATGTAGAAGAATCGTAAGAATGAACAATATAAATAAATAATTAAATTTATTTATATGTAGATGACTTTAGGAGAATTAATTAAATAATTTCTATTTAATTAATTAACAAGCTTAATCATGACCATTTTTAGACGTATACAACAGGTATACTTGTTTCATTTATTTTAGTTTCCTTTGTTCTTAATAGTTTTCTTTGGGTTTATATGCTTTATTGATTTGATAATCTAACCTTGGGAGATTTACCCTTAGATATAATTAATACATTGAAATTCTAGAGAAAATGAATGCTTGTAGGACATACCATTTGGTGATATAAGAATCGCCCCTGCACTTGATCCTTCCTTTTAGCATGCACCATAGAATTGCATGTTCCAAAGGTCATCTTCTTGAGCTTGTAGTTCTATTCCTCAAACACATGTTCAGTATCATTTTCTTCTTGTGTCAGTTGCAAATCCTCAATAGGGAAAGGGGACCTATTTTCTTTATCCAATCTTACATTATTTCCATTTATAGGTATCATGGCATATGAGAATTCTAATTGCATACTTCATCCAGTTAGGGTTGACCACTTTCTTGATAGAAGCAGTCCATACAGCATTCGAATTTCTACCACAATTACATTCATTGTGTAGTCCTTCTCGGGAAATGAAGAAAGTTTTAAATGAGCATCTTTTATTATGCCAATAACAAGGACTTCTCTTGAGTCCATGCCAAAACATTTCCCAAATGCTATGTTCACTTATAACCCTAGTTCTTGCATGATGACTAAGGACATGAAATTAGTGGAAGCTCTTGAATCAACCATACAATTCCTCACCAATTTGTCATTCATTTGAAGAGTTACATAAAATGGATCCACTTGGTTTGGATATGCAATTAAAGTGCACCCAAAAACACTTGGGGTACTTCATTGTTAGTTCCATCAAGTTTGACTTCTTTTGTTTTAACTTTACCCTTTTCAAGTGAGGTAATCACCTTCTTTTCATCAAAGGCTATAGTTGCATCATTGATAAGGGCAATTGTCTTCTCTTTGTGTTCCTGAAGTCTCATCATTTCTAATAAAGGAACATATACATTTACCTATAACAGTATTTGAATCATGTCAATAGAATTGTATTTGGAGATGTCACAAGTAGTTACAATTTTTTCATTGGTCCTCTTTCTTGTTCGTCACTAGTTTTATCCCCTTGAACACACTCAACATCTTTCTTGTCTTGTATGGTCTTCAACTTCTAATATTCATCTTGAGTAATAAGATAAACAACCTGATTCATATGCTTCTAGTTGTGAACTATTATCAATGAAAGTATTCTCGGACTTAAAAGTAGTCTTGTACTACTTTGATTCTTTAACTATTATCAAGCTTCTAGTTGTACAAGAGAAAGAATTCCATAATTCTTTGTTTTGAATTCATCCTTTTTTTTGCAAGAATGTTGATTCATTTTATCAACAAGTTTTTCTTTGATGAATAGGCTTCCAAGCTTACCTTGATCACTATTAACCACTAAATTTCTCAAGTTGTAATTGCTTTTGACTTGAGCAATGGCAACAATTGTTACTTGATCTCTTCTTCAAGTCTTCTAAGTTTGACATCTAAATTTGATGTCTCAACTATTAAAATAATATGCTTTATTTATTTATTAATGATCAACTATGTAAAATATTGTAAAATATCTAGATAAGATCATCTTAGTTGTTCGAGATCTTATTTGAAGTTTCTTTTAGAAACTTCCTGCTTTTTCCTGAGATAAGATCGTGTTTGATCTTATCCTGTAACATCTTGTAAATTATTTATTGAGCACATTGCTCATTGTTAATACATCGAATATTTTACCAATTACCTGTGTAATACGGTATCAGAGCCAGTAAGCTCAAAATTAAATTTTTAATTCATAGAAATCTTTTAAAGATTTTTTTCAGTTATTGAATTAAAAATTTGATAAAATCTTCCTCGAAATTTTTTGAATATTTTTTGAAGAAAAATTTTGAAATTTTTTTCAGAATTTTTTTTGTGGCTATTCAAAAAAAAAAAAATTGAGGGTTATTGATCTGTGATTTTCATGGCATTTTTCTTGCAAATCCTCGGCACGAATTTTGCTTCTGGCCACGCATTTTTTTCGTCCATTTTCTGGCCGCGTCTTCTTCCATTTTTTGGTGCATTTTATGAAGGCGTGACGAGATTGAGAGTCTCTATGAAGTGTTCATAGGACTTCGGTAGACTTTTCAGGGTGATCACGACCATGTCTTCCTCCTCCATTTTCTGACCAATTTCCTCCAATTGATCTCTGATCTCCTGGATTTTATTCAGATGCGCTTGCAGAGTCATCTTCTCATCCATCATGATAGAAAACAACATATTCTTCAAGAAAAATGCACGGCTTTTGTCGGAAGTCTCATGCAAACTCTTCAAGTGATCCCAGATCTCCTTAGCTGATTTTCCAATTACTTGTGTAATATCAACATTATGAATGTTCATATTTTCTTCTCCTTCATCTTTAGAGAATATTTTCTTGTGGTAAACATCTTGTTTGCTTCTCTGGTCATTAACATCAATGTCTACATATTCTTCATCAAAAGAATAATCATCAAAGGTAAAAGACAACCTATGATACATCATGTTAATATATTGATCCTCATTGTAGGAAATGTTGCAGTCATCACATGGTTCTTTTTTTTTCCATAGATTGTGCTACTGCATGCATTGATGTGGGTAATGAGGTGATTGGTAAACCAAACACCAAGGGTTTTCATTAGAAAAAATTTCATTATTCCTCTTTAGAGGATTGGGAATCTCTTTATTAGGCATGGTCATTTGGTTGTTCTATAATGGTTTTCCATTACATGCTGGTTTGTGTTATACAGTTGATTTGATAATTTTGGCATCATTTCTTGCCTCTGGTAACTAGGCTTGTCCTAAGCCAAACCTTTCTCATTTTTGGCTACCTCATAGCTCAGGTCTCTTAGAGATTGAGGATCTTTATCCCTCAACTGATAACCCATTTTAGGATCGTGTGCATTGTAGTATAAAACTAGACACATAGGTTCACTAGGCCTCATATATTGTGGAATTTTATTCATGACTTTGATGAACCTAGTATTAAAGTCAGAAACCAATTCATTATGTTCTTTTGTAATATTGGTGAATTCATTAATGATGGACCTTGGATCATTTTTCTAACCATATTGATCTCTAAACACCCTTTTGAACTCCTCCCAAAACCCAATACTAGACTAAGGAAAAATTCTATACCAATCCCTAGCATCCTCTTTCAAAGATTACATGAAAAGCTTCATGACAACATCTTCATATTCATATTCAAATTTATCCATCAAATTCAAAAATGATCTTAGGTGATCTTCACCTGAAATTGCATTATCCCTTAAGAATATGACTAATAAATTCCTTATTTCATTGGGGATAGGATTAGGGTATCCAGGGATACTAATGAAATCCAATTTTTGTATCTTTCTAATTGCAAGGGTCTTCTTGTAGGAAGATTTCCTATAGTAGGATTTACCTAAGGATTTCCTTGAGCATTGAGTTGTTGACCCACAATGTTTTTTCCTCCTTGAGGATTTACATTTTGACCACTTAATTGAACATTTAGATTGGGGAACTATATTTCTTGTAATTTCCATATTGTTCATAACCACCTAAATTTTATGGTGGGACACTTGTGGTTGTGGCTGTGAGCTAGGTTGAGGCATGATTTGACCTATTTGAGCTAAGGTCATAAGATCAATTGTACAAATACTTTGGATAGAAATGACAGGTGGGTTATGGGAATTAAGGCTAGAAGTTTTAGGATATTTAGATCCATAAGATGCTTTTAGGAAATTAATCCTCTTTTGCATATCATCCTTAATTATTATTTGTTCCATTCTTTTAAGCTTTGTCTTAAGATATTCAAATTCATTTTGTAGTTACAAATCTTTCTGATCAAATATTCCTAAGGTAGAGGCCTTTTTTGATGTATCTACATAAGAACTTGTGGTCTTCATAGCATTAGTATTTTGAGGAATCTTTCCTTTATCTAGACCTTGGGATGCAAATTTTGAATGAGAATAAATTGGTAATGTACTAGCTACAACATAAATACTCCATGTGTTTATATGGGAATTCCCTAAAGGGACATTCAAGGTGTTACTACTTGTAGGATTTGAACGTGTGGATCCAAAAGAAAAATTAAATTGACAACAAGCCTTCATTTTCTCAATATTATTTTTCATCTCATCTCTAACATTCATCACATGCCTAATTCTTATTTCTTCTAGTTTGTCCATCTCTTTTTTAAGATAATTTACTTCTTTTAGTAATTCATCTTCAAACTATAGTAATTCTTAAGATCCTAAAGTTTTAGGAGTAGTTTGGGAAATGATAGTAGCATCTTGAGACAAAGTAGGATTTTTATAAGAGAAGTGGGTGACTTCTTGCAGAATAGGGCTATCAAATAAGCTATGTTCTTGAGGATTTGTATTAGGTGTATCAGGATTTAAGTTTCAAATACCATGCTTGGCATTAAACTCTCTTTGAAGGAATTTTTCTCTTTGGATCAATCATTCTAGGAGTTGGCCAATGAACAAGAGAAGGCTTTGGAAAATTTTCTCCTCTGCACTTTAGGCTTTGCAGAACCTAAGAGGGTGAACCTATACAATATCACTTAATATTTCATGTAATTAACTTTAGACATTTCATTAAATAGATATACTCTCTTCTTATAACCAATATTTATAAGATAAACAGAAAGGGATGGGATCTTGGAGTTTAATTCAACTATGAGTTTGAGAGAATGCAAATAACATTAGATAATAAATATTGCTTGAATATAAACATGTTCTTTAAATTTTTTTGATCATGAAGATTATAACCAGATATTTCGCTCAAACTGGTGTCTTAGACCTAGGCCACGGAGCCAAGGGGAACACAATTGAAAACCCATATAACATTATTGATTCTAACACCAAAGCTTAATGATAATGCATTACACTACCATACAGGTCTCAGAATTCTACAATCAATTCTACTTATCAATCCTTGTATATACCTAAAACATTCAACATTTCTCACAAGGAAAATTAAATTACTTCTTGAGTAAAAGCCATGAAAGAAACATTCATTCACAAGAAAAACTATAAAGATGAACAAAAAAATATCCTTGATCAAATTTTATTCATAAATGTTAAAGATAGATACATTTAGGAGATAATTTCTTGTAAAATTGTCATTGTATTGGATTCTATATGCTAGTACTATTATACAAAATTACCAATCACATTGACATCCTCTTCTACTATAACCTTAGACATGCACAAACTGAATTTATAAAAAGTGTTATGCTTACAAAATTTTCAAGATCCTTGTAAAACCGGCCTTGAATTTCCTTTTATAACAAGGGAGAAACCAAGTGTTAGGCCTAGGACAGATGTCACATTTTCATTTGACAATCTTGTCCTAGAAAGAGACAAAAAGATAAAAGATCTTGCAAAAGACAAAAGGAATGTTCCACTAGAATACAAAAGTTGTTTGAACCAATGAAAGAGCCACTTGTTGATGTTGCAATGATGAAGGAATAATGAATATTTAGGGCTTCACCTCATGAACAGAAAGTGTATTCCCCTTGAATTTTTTGGATTCCATTGAAGATGATGTTGAGTAGACAACAAAAGATAAAAGAATTCCCAAACCTATCGGTACATAAAGAACGAAATAATGAAAGATGTTAATCCAATTAAATAATTAAACAATGCTACTGCTTTAACTTATGTAGAAAAATGCATAATCCTTCAAACTAATTATACTTCTCATCCCAGGCCTGATATACCCTTTTTGATGGCCATTTGTATGCAAGGATTAGATCAGTGTTAAACATATACCTAGTATAGCTAGACAAAATTGACCATGTTTCCTTTTCAAACTCATCTAAAAGTTGATTAGTATCAATCAACATATCCATACAAGTCCTGAATAATTCTATGTCAATTTTGTTGTCATCAAAGATAAAGAAAGACAAGGTTGGCATCAATGCCTTGAACTGATAATTCCATGTAAGAAAATCCTTTATTTCCCCATTTTCAATTTTGATAGAAGGCGTGATCCTTATCTCTATATTCTCAAAATATTTTATCCTTGTCTTTGTCTTCTATGTTATTTGATCCATGTATCCTTGCATTTTTGTCATTAACTTGGCCATATTGTATGTTGGGAAAATATCCTCTAGTGGATTGGGTTTATGTGTTGAACCCTTGTACATCCCTTGCAGTGCATTATTCTGGGGATCCATTTGGCCATTATTTCTCTAGTTATTTCTTTATCCCTTGCCACCCTCTTTATTGCCTTGTCCAATTTTGTATAATCTCTATGGACATTCTCTATTCTTTTCAAAAATTTGGACATCAAGTATCGAAACATTCTTGAAACAACATGAAACATATTTCCATGTTAACCACTTTGAACATCCTCAATTTATCCTCCAATGGCTTAATTTTCTCTCTAAGCTCTTGATTTTCCTTGATCAAATTTGCCACTGGTGGTGTTGTAGAAGAGCTTACTCTCTATGTATCTATTGGAGGAGGAGTTGCTAATTGGGCCTCCTTTTCTTTCAATTTATTATATTTTATGGTTAATGCTAGATGATCTTGCAATGATTTGTCATATTTAGCCTAGAGGGCCTCTACAGTGGCTTTGCTAAATTTAGTATCAACTACCAATGTGGTAGCTTCAATGGTTAAGGTGTCAGACACACTCTTTATTAGAAGGCCTCCCATTATATCTTGGTTTGCTTCTGAAACCTGAGGCTTATTGGTATTGGGGGAAAGATCCCAAATAGCAAGGTTTTCCCACTTAGGATTAAACCCTAGTCCTACTAATGTTGCATCTGCCTGATCCTCTAAAGAGAAGACTTCTTGATCCTGCTTCCTAATGGTGTCAAAATCAATTGTTGAGGTAATGTACCATTCAAGAAGTAGCAGTAACTTGCTTTCTCTCACCATCCTTCTCCCCTCTTCTAGGGTGATTTTTCTAGCATCAAACTTCATCTCTACAAATACCTTCTTAAATACTTCTTCATATTTCTCTCTAGGAACATTTGCCTTTTTTTTCTCAAGCCTTTTAAGATATTCCTCTCTCTTGGACCTCAAGAAAAAATTTGCAAACTCTTGGGTCTTTACAAACTTATTAGCATCCATGAATTTTTGGCAAGGTAAGTCCCTAATATCATTGGCATTGTCCCTTCCTCCTATAACATTGATGGAAATCCTACTTTGAGGCAGCCTTATTTTAGATGCTCTTTGTGGGAAAGGAATTTATGTATTTACTTCTTCATTGGTCACCTCAATTTCATCATCTTCATTTGGACCAATGGGATATTCAAGCAATGATGGTTGATCAATTCTCCTCATTTTTTACAGTTGCTCCCTCAAAGGGGAATTAAGAATGATTACATCTAGAGGGGATGGAGGTTCTTTTGGTGAATTTGGTGGAGATGGTGGTAACACATGAGGAGGGGAAGCTTGATTTGGTTCCCTTCTTATAGGACCTTATTGTCTTCTCTTAAAATAATAAACAAATGGTTGAATTGGAGGGGGTTGATAAGTGGGCCTTTCTTCTAGATTCGAGGCTTTTCTAATTATTTTATCTACATTTTGCAAGATAATTTTAATTCTTGCAATTGGATCTCTAATTTCTACATATCTTCCTTGATAATTAGCATCTTTACTTTTCATAGCATCCTCAATCTTTTTGAATGTTGTCCACTTAATTTTTATGTCATTTACTTCCTTGTCATCTTTGAAGTTTTTGATGAAATCTTCACTAAAGTACAACTAATGCACATATGTTGACCTTTTTATGCTTATTCTAAGCTAATTGATAAAACCATCTAGATCAAAGGATCTTGCAATTTCCTGAGCCATCATGTATCTCTTTAATATAGGGTAAAAATTGTCTATTCCTTCACTATTTAAGCTTAAGTTAGCAAAAATTGTAATGTAAGGGAAAAAAAAGAACCTTTCTTCTACCCACCAAGATGAAACTTGTCAGTTTCACTCAATTTCCAAATGGTCTCCAAAAATGCTAACCTAAGAGGCACATATCTTGGAAAGAGATGTGGTCCAATAGGGCATCCATATACCCTTAAAACTATGTAATATGTATGGATATAATAGTCTCCCCAATTATGTTGGATCCCCAACTATGGCATCCTTTCCATTAGCCTTAAAAAACGAAAATTTATTTTTATAATCTAATCTCTAGAACTCCCAAAAATGTGGGCACCTTTCTAACAAAATGATTCTCAAAGACAAAAAAAAAATTCTCCTCACAATTCTTGTCCCATATGTGTGTCTAGCATTAGACTGCAATGGGATTTCCCTCACCATCATCTTAATGAATTTGCAATGCAATTCCCCATTCTTTCTTTCATGCATATAGGAACATGTGGCAAAGAAAGGAATACTATCTAAAGGTGATCATCTTGTTGCTCCTCTTGATCTCCAATATTTTTTTGTGAATAGAATTTACAACATAGGTTACAAAATCAAACTCATCATTTACAAGAGGGTTTTGAATGTCCATTACCATATACATCAGATGGATTAGAATATTCTTCTGTGAATCCCCTCCAAGAACTTGACAAAGAGCATAATAAGTCACGATGAAGTGATATTTAAATGTCTCTACTTTGAATGGCTCTACCTCATTAAGAGGGATTCCAATACTTTCTATCAAAACCCTTCACTTTGTACTTTGGGAGCTAGTAAGCCCTGAAGCTACTCTTGTCTTGCTGATATTTTTACTTGAAAGATTCAAAATTCAATGCCCTTGTAGGAAGCCATATTCAATTCTAACCAATTCCCCACCATTAGAACCCCTAACCACCTTCACATTTTCATCGTAATTGGCTGCAATGGCCTAGAGGAAGTCCACATACCAAAACACATTGGGTACTACTAGTTTCCCCAAGTCTTCATTCCATACATTCGAGATTGGGACTTTTGAATTCCTCTTTCCATACCAGTCAACAAACAACTTCCATTGAGAAAAGGGAATTTTTTGCATATCTACACTCACAAGCACCATCAACCATGCCCTCCACAGCATCAGGTCCATGAACCTTAATTTTCTTTGAGGATGGGCCTAGAAATTGGGCAATTAAGTCCTCATCTAATGTTCTCTTTGGAGCTAAAGAGGAGGGTTGGATCTTTGGAGGACTCATGATTTCGGTTCAAATTTGAATCTAGGGTTCTCTAGTGACAAGTTCTAGAGCTTTTGAAAGCTTTCAAATGGAAACTAGGGTAATTCAATATAATTCAAGACAATAAAACTCATTCCCAAACCTAATTTCATCCTTAGAACCTATGCTTATCATAATTGTAAACTCTACAATAGAAAATTATATGAATTTTTAGTCTCAAATGTACTTGTTCTTGTGCTTTTGAAAACCCTAACTATCATGGAGTGCTCTTGATCTCTACAAATTCTTCTCATCAGATGCTTAGAATTCTAGGTGAATTATTTTTATAGTTTGATTATAGCATTTATAGGATAAAAATGACTCAAGACACAACAAAAGGTCATCTTTTCCACCATTACTCTTAGCTCACGTGAGCCAAAGCGCAAAGACGCTTGTTTTCTAAGTTTGAATATGAGTCATTGATCATTGAGTAGAAATATAAGATCTGACGGTCACTAGACATTTGACTGGTTTGGAAATATTTAATGCAAGTTGAAAATATCTTTGGAAAATAGAATTAATCTATACATGACTACTTTTATAGCTCATTATGAGATTCATCGTCAAAGATATGACAAGAGCAATTGACATCATTACTAGCTACGTGGCAGCTTTCCACAGCTCCAAAACATGCAAATCGAACCACTACAAAGAGATTTGTAGACTTGCAGAATGCCTTAAGATTGAGCCACGTGTCACCCATTCTATGCATTAAATTTTTTTTTCATGCAACACCTACCAAAACAATATGATCTAGGCACGTGTCCACCTTAGTAGCTTTGGTACTTGAAATGTGCCCCCTTTATGTGGTTTTGCAGCATGCATGTGGGCCCTCCTTGAGAAGTACCACTAAATGGATAAATCCATTAAAATTGTGCCACATGTTGACCTCTTGATACATTTGAAATAACCCTTTGATGAAACGCCCTTAGATTGTGCCATGTGTCCATTTTTTGCAATTTTGTAAGACGCTTGTGGGCCCCCTTCGAGGGACTCCGTGGAATGGTGGAATGCTCTAAAATTTTGCCATGTGGCACTTATATGGTTTGTGTGATGGTCACATAGCAATTAGTAACCTTCAACGCTCCATGTGTCACCATTTTCATGGTTCTGCAACCAACTTTTACCCTTAGTAATAAACCTTTTGCAGAATTACGAAATCCACTAATAATGTGACACCTATCAATATTTAATTGTTTTTGTTAGGAATTTCTTTAATTAAATATTAATTCAAGGAGTGGTGAGTACCACATGTTGGGCTCGGGCAACTTATGATACTTTTAAGCATGTTCTCTCATTAAAACAACTTATCGTCTACTAGGGACGAAGGGGCCAACGAGTTAAAAAATATATGTGGATATAAGACTTAGGCCTTTGAAAAATTATTTTAAGTTACAGGTATGATTGGTAACCTTAGGTAGGAGGATCTAGTACATGGATGAATAAGAGATATATGGTTGTAACTTAAGGTACAGGCAATGGGTGATAGGCAATCAACGCACAAATATAACAAAAGTGCAGACATGCTGCCAGGACTTAGGGTTTTTAGGGTTTTAGATCTAAATGAAGGGTTGTAGAAGTATTTATAATACACCCTAACAAGAGTATATTCATTCTAAAGTTGAAGACATGGGAAAAAGACCAGGAGCCAAAACATTAGCAAAAATTACTATCATACACTACAACCAAATAATGAGGTATAATCACAGTATTACAATTTCACTTAGGTTGCTATATTTTTGTATATAGCTTGCATTCATGAACTTGAAAATATAGAGGAAGATGGGAAGATATTGAGGGAGTATCATTTTTATATTAGTGATGATCGCACACATTTTACAGAGTTTATGAAAGATTGCTTTCATATATTCTATTGTGATTAGCTAGCAAGAACATCACATTTGGTCAACATATCATATGGTCAAATAATTGTGCATCATAATTCAAGAACTCATAGATAACATATTGGTTGAGTAGGATGCATAAAATGATTGGTGTTCAACATATATGGAATTTATCTAAGGTTGGGCATGGAAAGGGGGAGCATGATGGTATATATGGAATTTAGCTAAGGTTGGGCATGGAAAGGGGGAGCATGATGGTACAAGAGCATGTATTAAAAGAGCCTTAGCATGAAAAGAGTTGAAGTACAAAGATAGTGAAAATTTGATAGATGCAACATCTATTGTCGAATGGTGTAATGCTACAATGGGTCCAAGTAACGAAGGTAATTCTATAGTATGTATATCTTTTTGGTTGGTAGATGAAACTAACATTACAAAATATGAGGATTGGTGTACATTGACAAGATCAAGTGAGTTCCATTATTTTGGAAGCTCAAATACAAGTTCATGGACTATTCATATGAGGCAAATGGTGTGCTTTTTTTCTCCATGTACATTTCAAACTTGGAATGAGTGTGATTCAAAAGAGTGGGTTGATGATTGGTGTGCAAGAACTCAAAAAGAGAACGGGGAAGTTTAGGAAATAGATCATGGAGGACATAAAAAGAGAAGGAAGCGGTGGAAAAAAAACTTGGCAGAGTCGGCCCTACTACGGGAGGAGACTCATCCACGCATCGAATCCAGAAGGGAGAACTTCCTAGTGCACACGTCTCAGGAGGCGTTGGTTGTGATAAGGGTTTCAAAGTGAACCAAACTAGGGGAGCTCAAGCGGGTCCATCAAAGTCTTTGAATCCATCAAATAAAATCTTGAAAGAAAGGAATGGAGAGAGTTTTGGCTTACTTCTGACATCTAGTTCAATCACATTGGAGCTAGATGAAGAGCTCGACCAAGAAGTATTTTTTAATGAATTTTTTTTTCTAGGTTGGGTCTGATAGGAAGATTCAAGGGATTTTGGCCAAGCTTGACGGACCTGCATCAATAGATTACTCATCATTGGACAAATGTTTTAGAAGGGTATGTCCAAATCTACCCATGGCTAAAGGCTTTTTCATTGTTGCTTTTGAAAAGGAGTGGGATAGAAATAAAATTCTTTGTGACTACCACTGGGAATGGGAAGAAAAACATCCACTGATGTTAAAGCCATGGCATCTAGCTTTTAATCTAGCCACTAAAGTGTTTGAGAAGGTTCCTATATGGGTGAGACTCCCCTACTTACCCTTATAATTCTGGTTTGATTCCTACTTAGAGGTTGTAGGGAACTCTTTAGGAAGCTTTTTAATGGTGGATGAAGGGTCTTCAAACCTTCTACATTCAACCTTTTCCTGGATTTTAGTTGAAATAGACATATCAAAGGCACCTCCAGAGGAGATACATTTAAAAAAATTGAAAGGTTGTTGGGTGCGGCCCCTAGATTATGAAGGGATGCCCTTTAGGTGCAGAGTTTGCTATAAAACTGGTCATTTGGCTACTCAATGTGAAAAACACAAAACAACCAAATTAGCCTCCTAGTGGAAAGAAGTTGGCCCTCAGCATTATACGGTGGACAAAATGGTTGTGAATCAAATGAGATCTCTAGAGAAAAGCAAAGAAGGGGATCGGGATGGGAATGCATTGATGGAGGAAGATAGAAGGGTGGTTCAGCAACATAAGGGTGAGATCCTGACACAAGAAGGGAATCCAGATGAGAACATAGATAATGATGTTTTCAATGAAGGGGATAAGGAGTTGAATTCCGAAAATTGGGCAGCGATACCTAAATTTTGAGATAAAAAAGGTGTGGCGAGATCGCTAGATAAAGAAGTAGGAAGTTGAAAAGTTGATGAACAGAGAACAAACAATTGGAAGCTTGGATGGTGTTTTGAAGAACCCTTATCACAAACCATTGGACTGGTAGAAGGCAGCGGCAAGGGTAGAGGATGAATGGCAAATGGTTAAGGGGAAGAAAGTAAAGAGAGAAAGGAAGGAAACCTTTGCAATGGTTCTCAGATCCTAGGTGAAGAGAAGACCAATTTGAGTTCCAAACTCGACCTATTAATAGGTCCCTTGTAGGGATTTATTTGAGTACCAAACTCAACCTATTAATAGGTCCCTTGTAGGGATTTTTGGTTGAAGGCTTGTTCTCTTGTGATACCTGTGGATTTATTGTTTCCTTGGTTGTCTCTTTGTTTGTAATTCATGAATTCAAGTGCATTATGGAGAGTTGGTTGGATTAGGGATTTTATAAAAGGAGTCTAGTGGGGCTGGAAAGGTTTATTAAATTGTCTTACAGGAAGAAAGACAATGTAATCTATTTTTATTATTAATAAAATCACCTTTGTTATCAACCCAAAAAAAAAATGTAAGGAATCTTCATGCAATTATTGCAAATGAAGGAAATGAAGAGGGAACCGATTATTATTTGTATTGTTGTGTTGAGGCAAAAAAAGAAATTGGAGACCCCTATCATAGATGGAGAAGATATTGAGTATCCTACATGATCATGGTTGCTTCTAGAACATGTCTTAGAAGGTGACCGATAAGAATTCTGATGTGTTGTTGTTTGAGGACTTTGACACAAATAAAAAATATTCTTCATTCTTGTAACCTTGTTGTGGCATCAAACATTCAATTGTTCAAATATGGGGGTAGACCATTGAATAAGAACTTGTGGAAGGTTTGTGAGTATGACCATGAGGTAATACTTGACACAATAAAGAGTAGAGAAGATCCACATGGTTTGTTGGATTGATTGTAAATGAAAAAGTTTGTAATATCAAGATGATTTGTATATATGTACATCTGAAATTCTTTGTAATGTCAAGCTAATTTTTATATTTGTAAATAAATTAACTTGAGTGATGATAATGTTATTTCTTTTAAATTCTCTTATTTTACTTATCTCCTACTGGTGTATTTATAAGGACCTTAAAGTTGTAGCAATACCTAATCACATGTCTATTTATCATAATAATAAAGTTCAAAAATAACCATGCCTGCCATTGTTGCCTTATCACATTTATAGTGTAATGTATTATAAATTCTCTTAATTTCTAAAAATATTAAGAAGATGGCACACCCAAAAACTCCTTATCAATATCTACTTTTATCTACTACTTGAGCCCTCCTAGATCATGGATCACCCTCCTCTCCAAGACTTCCTCAACTTCACTCTTCCATAGTCCACACATAACCCAAACATATCCACATTAACTCACAATATCTCATCCACCTCCACCATGGTGTTCTTCACTTTATTCCAACCACTTTTGTGTGTAACCATACACACTCATTTGATCCATACATCTCCAAACCATTAAAATAGGATTATGTTTCCTTTAAGATAACTATCATAAGACCCATTTCCAATGCTTAAAACCTTAATTTATCCCCCAAACATGTGAAGGAGATGTTGGGAGTCACATATTATATTTTTTTATGATTTATCTTCATTTTCATAATGATATTTTAGTTTGGAAAGAGGGATACTTTGATGTTTTGACTATTGCAGTAGTCTAGTCACGGTGAATGGGTTAAAATGCATTCATAATTCTATGATTTCATTCCATTTTTAGGAAATAACTAGGTTGAAAAGAAAAAATGAGTGAGTTTGTTCAAGATTTAAGGATTTCACATTAGTTTTATTTCAAAAAGGATGAGGTTTCATGTTTTAGACTTAGGGTTTGGTTTCAATGGCAAGTCACCAAACCCTACCATCAAACTTATTTGAAGGATGTTTCATTGGGTTTAGTTGATTGTATGTTTGATATATTATGATTTTACCCTAAGATGTAATATTTTTTTTTAGTTTTTTATCACATAGTTATTGACATTATAATAGATAATTCATTTATAAAAATCTCAAACAAATGATCCTATTGCATAACTATATTTAATGGTGTCAATTTAGCTCCTTGCCATGATATGTATTAAGGACCCCTTATTTGTTGACAAGAACTTGTATGACTCTTTGAAGCCTTACAATTTGGAAAGAACATCGTATTCAAATATTAAGTTTGCTAATAGTAGTTATGAAATTTGGAAGCCAAAAATTTACTATATTTTAAAAGAGAGATTAATGGAGAGTTTTTATAATAAAAAAAAAGAGAAACCAAAAGATGATGCCAAAGGCTACAAACTTCTCCATCCCACCACTCATGAGTTGTTCATTAAGAGAAGTGTTCATTTTGAGGGGATCTCTTCTAATTCTTCCACCACTTCTCCATCCACTATCATATTGGAGACATTGCATCATGATGGAAATTCTTCAAAGGATCTTAATCCTCCTAACTTTGATGAGGAATCTTCTTCCTCCACTTCAGATGGTGATATTAATGATGAGGATTTATATTCCTCTCATAGTCATCATTCAAAGGTTGATGATTCTCCTCCACATTCTCTAGCCTTTGAGCCTCTTTGGGCTCGCCAAACGTTACAATCAACAGGTGATTGGGTTAGTGATCCTTCAAATACAAGAAGAACAAGGTCACAGTTTCAGCAAGCTCGACATCTCTTTTTTGCTTTGATGTTATACTCACAAACCTTTCAGGAAGCTTTGGGTATCCCTGAGTGGGATTCTACAATGCAGGAAGACTTCAAATCCTTGGAAATGCACCATACATGGGATCTAGTCCCTCATCCTAAGGGAAGAAAACTTGTTTGATGCAAGTGGATCTATCAGACAAAATTTACAATAGATGGGTCAATTGACGAGCATAAGGCTCACTTGTTCACAAAAGGATCCTCCCAGGTTCCCAAGATTGACTACTCTAAGACTTTTATGCCGGTTGCCAACACAAAATCCATTTGACGTGTATTTTCTATAGTTGCAGCCCATTGTTGGGAAGTTCATCAAATGGATGTGAAGAGTGGCATTATTCATAGTGACATTTAGGAGGAAATCTACATGGAGCAGCCACATGGATTAGTATAGGATCCTTCACTTGTGTGATGCCTCAAAAAGTCTCTCTATGGCCTCAAACAGGGTCCTTGAGCTTGGTTTGCCAAGATAGACTCCTTCCTTTTGATAGTTGGGTTCATCGATGTCATTCTAATCTAAACGTCTACATTTTGTAGTAGGATGACAATATCACTTTTCTTGTTCTCTATGTTGATGACTTGTTGATCACAGGGAGTCACTCATCCACCATCAAAGTAGTGAAAATCTCTTTGCATGATAGATTTCTAATGTCAAACTTGGGTATTTTGCATTACTTATTGAGGATTGAGATCACTCTCAGTCATCCTTCAGTATCTTCCTTGCTCAACCCAAGTATGCTCTTGATATGCTCTCCAAATTTTGCATGGCTAATTGTAAACCTACACCAACTCCATTTCTATCAGGGGTCAAACTTGAGGCTAAATATTCTTCACCCTTGATTGATGGAACTATATATCGATAGCTTGTTTGGAGTCTCATTTTCTTGACTCATATGAGGCCTAACATTTCATATGATGTGGACATGGTTTCTTAATTCACATAGGAGACACATGAGTTGAATTGGAAAGCAACTAAGAGGATTCTCCACTACATTCAAAGCACTCACAATCATGGGATTCGGTATGCAATGAGTGTGGATATTAAATTGGTGGGATATACACATTCAAATTGGGTAGGAAATTCTTTGAATTGCAAGTCTACTTCAAGGTATTTCTTCTCCCTTGGTTATGATTTAGTTTGTTGTTCAAACTAAAAACAATCTGCAATTGCTCTTTCATCCACAAAGGTTGAGTATCGAGGGGAAATTAATGCCACCACTAAGGCTATTTGGCTTTTCAGAATATTCTCACTAATTTTGGCACTCCATTCAAAAATCCTACAGTCATCTTTTGTGATAATCAAAATGTAATATAAATTTCATGGAATCCAGCTCATCATCATAGGAATAAACACATTGAGACTCATATGCACTACATTCAAGAGCTAATTTGAGAAAGCATCATTGATCTTAAGTATTTTCCTACATTGGAGGAGATCATAGACATCTTCACCTAAACCTTCATTGAGAGAAATTTCCTTCATTTGCGAGCTTTGTTGGGGGTGCGCCAAGTACCTATTTCATGGGGGCTTCTTAGTCCATTTTTCTCTCTCTACTTTGAGGGTATTTTCTATCTCTATTTGGGGGGACTATTCCTCTTATAGGGGGCTTCTTATGGGAGAATCTCTTTGTACATGGGCACCTCATCAAGCTTCATTTGTCGTCACTCATCTTTTCACCCACCTGAGCTACACTTAAGGGGGGTTTTAGTGTAGGTTTTTTATTTTCCTTATGTTAGGAGATATTTCTTTTTTCCTACACATTATTAAGTTTTCTTAGGCTAATTAGACTTGGTTAATATGAGGCCACATTGTGTAATCCATTAGCTATATTTGTCACTCTTCCACACATGGGTAGTTGAGTTTCACACCCTCTTTAGAATTCTTATGCCACCTCTCATAACCGCTATTTTGTCTTTATTTGAATAGGTTATGCCACATGTTTGGCATTTACCAAGTAGGTAAAACCTCCCACCTATTATGGGTAGTTGGAGTTAATGCACCTCTTGGATGTGTTTTCTCAATTTTGCTATATATACAACACTCTCCTCTCACCTTAGCTAGTTTAGTGAGAGTAAAGTGACTATTCTCAAAATTCTCTTGCAATTGTCTCTTATTTTCCATTTTTAGGATTCTCTCTCCATTTGAATATTTTGATCTTTGATCATTTGTCAATTGGATTTGTATGTGATCTATGACCAACATTAGATCCTAGCTTGGTTCTTGCTTCTCGCAAAATCTATCAACATGGACTAAGAAGAAGTCCTCCATTTCACATCTAAGAGAGTTTGGGTGTATGACTTACATGCATGTTCCTAAAGTGAAAAGGAAAAAGCTAGATGACAATTCCTTGAATTGTATTTTTCTTGGGTACAACTCAAATCCAAAGGGATATCAACGTATGGATATAATGACAAAGAAAGCATACATTAATAAGAATGTTTTATAAGGAAAAAGGATGTAGCACCTCTTCTTTACCATCACCTATCAAATCTCAAACACTAAGAATTATTGAACTTGTGAGGAACTAGATGAAGAACCAAAAGAAGGGATTTTGTTTCTTATGGATTAGTTTTCCCCTCTTTCTCAACCTCAATCCTCATCTTGTGTGCATGATAAGATTTCTAAGTGGTAGGTAGATGTAAATGCATATAAGTCTAACATTAGGCCAAAGACTTGTAGCAAGTCTTGTGAGGAAGTCAATTCGACTCTAATGTGTAGAGTTATTTAGAGTTATGAACCCAAAAAAATAGACCAAACTCTTGAGTCACCAAAGTTGTGAACCAAAAAATGTACAACATGCTTGAGTTACCACCTTGGAAAGATGTCATGGATGCAGAATATCAAGTATTGTTGACAATCAACACTTGGGAACTTCTTGATCTTCCATAGGGAAGAAATCTATTTGATATAAATAGATCTTTAGAATCAAATATAAGGCAAACAATAGCATCGACAATTACAAAACTTGACTTGTGGCTAAGGGCTATGCACAAAGAAAAGGTATTGACTATGATAAAAACTTTTTCCCCCACAACAAAGATCAAAACTATTTGAATGGCTTTGCCAATGGAAGCACAATTTGTTTGGAGAATTCATCATATGGATTCCAAGAGTGCTTTCTTAAAGGAGACCTCAAAAAAGAAGTCTACATGATTCAACTTGAGAGGTATATTGCATCTGGCTAGCCGTAAAAAATGTATAAACTAGTGAAATCCCTCTACAGTTTGAAGCAAGCGCCTCAAGCCTAGTACATCAAGATCAATGAACATCTTCTTTGGCACGGATTCACCAAGAATCTATATAATCCGAATCTCTACCTCAAAGAGCAAGGATGAGACATTGTGATTTTGATTGTATATGTCGACGATCTAGTCACCATAGGGAGTTCTTTGTAGATGATTGTAGCAACAAAAAATGATATCAAATAATTTTTCCACATGAAAGATCTTTCGCATTATTATCTTGGTCTTGAAGTGTGCAACAAAAGAATCAATTTTTTGTCTCTCAAATGCAATATGCCAAGACATTGCTCAAAAAATTAGAATAAAAGATTGCAAGCCTATGTCAAACCCAATAGAGACAAGATTGCTACTTTTTTTTTGCAATGGTCCATCACCAAAAGTAAATGTTACTCTTTATCACTAGTTAATTGGGAGTCTCATTTAGTTAAGCTACACCAAGCCTAACATCAACTATGTCATCAACTATCTTTCTAAGCTTATGCAAGAACCTAAAATTGCCCATTAGAAAGTAGCAAATCATGATTTGAGATACATCCATGGTATAGTGAAATATGACCTCAAATACAAATAGATTACAAATTTTCAATTACAAGGATACTCAAATGCAAGATATGCAAGTTTTGTTGATGACAAAAAGTTCACTTCAAGCTTTGTTCTTTTTGGGATCTAATCCAATATCATGGGTTAGCAAAAGGTAAATCACTATTGCTCACTCTTCCATCAAGGTAGAATATTGCACCGTAGGTGAAGTTGTCTACGAGCTGATATGGCTACCTCACCATTAGACGTGAATAATCCTAGACACCTACAACTTTGTTTTGCAACAATTAGAGTGTGTTAAGCTTGTTTGGAATCTTGTTTTTATGAGTGCATGAAACACATTGAAGTTCAGTGCTAATATGTCTACAAACATGTCAAACAACAAAATGTCCAGCTCTAGTATTGTTCCACTCGAGCAATATGTTGACATATTTCCAAATCTCTTGTAGTAGTGAAGTTCAAAGCTTTTAAAACTTTCTTGATTTGTTCTCTTGAGCATATGATGTAACAAGAGGGGGGATGTTAGAATATTATATTACATCATAAATTCAATGCAATAATAATAAACTATTGTGATATGTTTATACAATATTATTAACATAAATAATAATTGCCTTTCCTTATTGGTTACTTACCTTTTCCATGTACACATTTCTGCCTCCTTTCAATAATGGATTGCTCATTCCTTCTCAATCCATTAGTTTCTCTATTAGCATTAGGATTGTCTCATATAACAAAAGAAAACCTTTATACTAATAATAATTTTTGCTTTATATCAACCATTGCCTTTTTCGTCAAACTTGCAACAGTTGTACATCACCAGCCATTCCTCCAAATACAAATGGGCGAATGCAAATCTTTACGGGAACGCACAAATAAATGCTTATGCTGCAACCCTACAAAAGAGGAATTTCGGTTCCACATCGTGGCTGGTAGCACTCAATGGACTTACTCTTACCCAATGTTTGGCTGCTTAAGTTGAAAAAAACAGTTAGTAACCATGGTTTCCAGCAGAAACATGATGGATATAATATGATCCATGTTTTTGTATTTTTATTTCAAAGAAGTGGAGAATCGATTGAAGAATACAAGAAGAGTAATCTTCATGTATTTATTAATTATTGTTCCTTCACATTTCAAATTTAGCAGTTGTAATGAAAAGTGGCAAGAGTGCCACCATTTCGAACCGTTGAAGTCAATTGTTACTCCCAAGATATTCATAACCAAAAGCACCCAAACACTTAATTAATAATCTGACCACTGTACTTTGCAAAACAATTATGGACAAAAAGAAGTTCATAGGCTGTGGAATCACATAGTACTAAGGCATATTTTATCTACAGATTTTATGGAAGTCAATGGAAGTTTACGACCTAAAAAATATTTTAAAACTTTACTTACATACATGGAATAGCTACTGTGCAACTATTTTTAAAAATATGGAAAAGAGATAACATTATATATGCTCCATAAACAACAAATTTATATTTATTCAATCGCATGTACAAAAAAAGAATTTCCTCTGTAATCAAGTATGCTTTCTTGTGCACCCAGAGCCCAAATGTGTCCCTCTAGTTTCAGATTTTTTCTTGTACCTATTATTTCAGATATAAACCTGATCAATCCCAAAGCCTTGTCTAAGTGCTTAACAGCTATCCATAGCATTTTTCTGTCAGCTGAAGTTATTATCTCACCAATGCATACATAAGAGTTTTCTTCTGTTGCACCATATAACCCCCCAGCCATATCTACCGTAATGCTCCTGATACTCTGAAATAGGTAAAAGACCAAAAGGGTGAACAGGCACTTGGATGTATATCCCAAATTATAAACAAGTTCATGCTCCACAAATGATTTTCGATGATGTATCTTTTTAAAATCAAGGTTATTGTCTAGCTGGATGTGCTTAATATGACCAAGACCCTCCTTCATACCCTCTATTGTTGTAACATATAATTTTAGACTCTCTACATCCTTCAAGACATCTAAGATAACCTCAAATGATTCTAATACATCACCCCATTTAGATTTTGGAGAATGAAAGTTCTTATAACAAGCAAGTTTAGCCCATGAAGGAGATCCTATTGTGGGTGAACTCTCACATAACAATTGGATGCATCTTGCACTCGCCTCCTTTGCAGCAAACACTTTATTTGATGGCTTATCAATTGCTCTGAGGTCTGTATCTAAATTTCTCACTAGCTCTTCCAGGGCTTCCCGTAAAATATCATATTGGATGATTTGAGGAGAAATGATTTTTCTAGCTGATCTTCTCTGTGGGACTGAAAGCCCCAAATATTGACAAACCACCTTCAATGAATCAAATGTTTTGGAATCTCTTTCACTTGGTGTAGAAAAGGGCAAGTGCAGACTTCCAGAACTTCTTAATTTCCATGGGTCATACACCTGTAACCTACAACCAATTAATTTTTGTGCAAGGAGCTTAAATTCCTGCATTTCTTGTTTGGTAGAAATATCATAAACAAATGAATTGTCATCTAATTTGGCCAGCCTGCCATCCATCAGGTGAAATTTTTTTAGCCTTTCTCCCATGCTGACTAGAGTTGAGTGAATGCACTTAATTTGTCCAGAAAGTTGCAGATCTTCTTCCCTCCCTTTTTGGTGATAGCCATGACCACAATCTAATGCAGAACAATTGTAAAATGCTTGCCCTTGCATTTCACGGTAAGTTCTAAAGCACATATGGCAAGACCAGAAAGCATGTGCACAAGGACCAATGGCTGTTGCATATGTCATCCATAACCGGGAGTAAGGCCAACCACATGCAAGAGGAGACATCCTCTAAATTATCTGCAACCATAAACAAATAGCATTAAAGAAGCCACAAAAATTATCATCTACACAAGAAAAGAGTCAAGGGCCACTGCAGGATGCATCAACCATAACTAATCAAAACGAGGAATTCAAATGAAAAAATAACATAACTAAAAATGTAAATTGCTGAGAAAGTTTGTATATTGTTTGTCTCTATTTTGAATCTTCAATGAAATGCAAAATGTGAATGAATAGCCCATAGATACTGCTACTTTGCATATTTTTCCTTCAATGAACATTGAAAAAAGTGGGATGCCGAAATCCATTTCACAAATTTAAAAAACTGTCATATTTTTAGTAGCTGTACTTCCAAGTCAGACATGGCTCTCTAGTGAAACTAGTATTGTCAACTCTTTATTAAGTTAATGCCAATTTTCAAACTACTATTGAAATCAATTAACCTATTTAAAAGGACACCATTATCTAACATATAACAATAGAGTAGTAAGTCATGAACAATTGCATGACCTTCCCAATTGTAAGTCGTAACTAACAAAATTAGTACAACTTCAACATCAAACAGTCCCAAACCCAAACATGAATAAACCACTCATTGATCGTCATTACATAAATGGCTTTAATTCAACTTGATTTCAAATATTGAACACAAATTTTGTCCATTCTTACAAGTATACATATTCTTTAAATAAATAGTTCCCATAAAAGAGAAATCTAGTAAGCAAACCGTCTAGCCAAAATATCTACTATATGAGCACTTGCTTGAGAATTTTCCGAACAAACGGAAAAACTGAAATCAAAACAAAAGATAAAATTAGCTTGAAAATAGATGGAAGCTTACTTCTCAAGTTATTTCCTAGAGATGATCTATAAAATGAAGAACCTGCCAGAACCATCTGCCAATGCTATCTTAATGGAACTATTAAGCAAGATACAGGTATCCACTCAATCATTTATGAACTACAACAAGGATAGGTATACACGAAAACATTTAAGAGACAGTTTTTGAAAAACTTGGAAATGGAACAACAGATGTGGTGGGTTGTGACTACTCAGAATAATAGGGAGTCTTGAAGTGTCATGCTACTATGCTATAATCACTGTTTAAAATGATATAATATTTTAAAAAGATGCTTCTAAGAAACTCCTAGGCCAAATGTAGGACTCGTAGAATATTGTGGCCTCTAATAATGGTGATAATCAAAGAAAAGCCTGCAGTCATAACAGACATTAGTTTTAACTAGCAATAGAGAAAAATCAAATAATGGTAAATAACCAACCATAACTTTAAAATAGGATATAAAACTGCAATCTTTACTAAGTGGCAATTTATTCGCATTCATGGTTTCTATTTAGTGTCACAGTTTGGGGGACATGACAGTCCACCCCACCCAAGATTGCTTGTCCTCAAGCAATTACTTTAAACCAATTTTGAGGTGAGAATGATCCTAGGTTTTGTGGGTTATGGGTCCATTGATCTTGGTAATATAATCATTGATCCTAGAGATCATCTTATATATTTTTCAATTCTCAACAACATCTATTATCATACCTATTACAATGACTTCTCATTCAATAGAAAAGTCATATTCCTTCTTGCCAGCATATCAGTTATTGTCTGACTTGAACTACAAATTTGGAACAATCTTCACTATTCATTCAATATGCTATTTGTATTGAAGAAGCATAAGATAGATTAATTTCAAACTCAACAATTGTCAAATGACAAAATTGGAAATGATAACATGAAAATAGAGCATCATGCAATCACTTGTGAGCAAAAAAGCTAATTCCTTGAAATTGATTTATCTCTTTCTCAGTGGGAGGGAAGGATTCAAAGTGAGCAGCCATTTGTGTTCTAACAAAATTGGTGATGACTGCTTCATTGGCCATAAAACGGCAAAAATATGCAATTAATTGTGCTCTAACAAAATCGGTGATGACTACTTCATTGGCCATTAAACAGCGAAAGTAGGCAATTAATTAAGTTTGATTGGCAACCAGCAGTTGGGGCACGTCGGGTCAAACCGGCAAGTCTAAATGTGAAAAAACATAGCTTATTCAACCTAAATTAAAAATGTGAGTTATTGAATAACCCCTGTTTTTTCAAAAAACTCAGCATGTTTAAGTGTATAGTGTTTATGGTTTTAGGTTTTGAGTTCCGTTTCCCATGACTCTCCCATTTTAAACCTGTGTAATGGAGCTCCATTTATAATTTCAGTTTGTTGTGTCAATGTCATGTAAATGTAATGCTGCTATATTATATCAAACCACATTCCTTAAATTGGTGGAACCACTGTCATTTTGAAGTTATTTTGGCTATTATATATATTATTTGAATATCTGTCACTTGTTGAATGTATATCCTTAGTCAAGGTGAAATACCATTTTTGTTTGCTTCTATAAAAAGTTGGGTCTTTCTAGTCAAAAAATATGTGGCTGTTGCAATTTATGATACTCATATGGAATGACAATGCCTAGCATTAATAAATTACTTGGTCATGGAAATTTAACCATGTTAGGAATTGTAAATAATTAGATTAATGTCATGTAGACTTGATTTTGAAGTCACAATCAGTGGCCAACAGAGCATATGGCACTTGAACATGTAAAAGAAGGCTATCAAAAAAAATAATTTTTTCCAACTTGTTCTGGGGCTATAGATGTAACTCAAATTCTAAGCCAACTTCCGGCTAGTGAGTGTTCATCTGATTGGTATGATTGAGACCAGAACTAAAATATCACATCACAAGTGATTGTTGACAATAATTTGCATTTCATAGATGTTTTTACAAGGTGATCTGATTCTGTTAATAATTCTAGACTTCTAAATGATTCATCCTTTTATAGAATGTGCAAAGGTGGAGAGAGATTAAATGGCCTCCGGGATGTAGGGATTTGGAGGGGACTGTCTCGGGGACACCCAAGCGTCTCCCATGGTCAGTCGGTCAAAAAAGTCATTTTTAAAAAAAATCAAAAATTATTTTGGAACCCCATGCCCAAGGCTGAACCCTAATGGCCTATGGTGTGGTGTCCCTAAGGTTTAATGGGCTGCTAACCAATTTCCAAATCACCAACAAATATTGAAACAATCAATTAATTTAAGCGCATAGTATTACAACCTCATCGACAGCTAACAATCACTGAAAATTGCTTAGTGCACAGGAAATTTGTAGCAGATAACCAAAGTTTGTATTTGCTGATACAAATATGAATTTTGAAAAACCAACAAATTTTAAAAATTTTGCTGTTACAATGCCCAGAATTGGCAGAGTTGGTAGTGACATCCAAGCTGTTAGGAAATGGTAGCACAATTTGTCAAATATTTAACTTCCTTTTGCTTGAAACCCTGACTCTCACAGTGATCTGATGCACAACCTTCTTGGCACTGGGGATTTGGAGGCTAGCAGATTTGGCACCTATCTGAGTATGTAATCAGCCTCAACTATTGCTGCGCTTGGGTTTGATTTACCCCAGATCTGAGCATGTAAGTGCAGGTTCCTAGCCCTGCTCACAACTGGAAACTTCAGTTTGACCCTCACTTGGAACCAAGGTGGAAACTGGACTGTGCCTGGGGTGTTTTGTCTCCTGATCAGGTCAGATCTGTAGGAGTGCCACTTTTGTAACCTTGAATTTTAGGGTAGTATTACCAGAGTTAATGCCCACTTGCTTCATATCTAAAACAAAGGTGTAGAAGTATGAGATAAGTTGACTAGAAGACTGAACTATAGGGCTGAGATAAGTAAGTTATAGGGTGGTCCAGGTAGTGAAGGCATTGCACCTGCATCTGCTCTTTGTCTCAAAGGTCAAAGGGTCATCAAGGATAGGGTTCTACTTCTTTTACTTTGTAGAAGTCAGTTGCACATATGACAATTTCTTCTACTACAGGGGCAATAAGAGCTAGGGGTAAACACAAGATGACAAGTGATGCTCCAAACCCACTAGCAGAACTGTTCAATGTAAAATTGAAGGATGAGGCAGACTATGTCATTGGAAAATTCTTCTTTGCCAATGGCATTTCATTCCATGCCTCACTCTCCTTATTATAAGTAGGCAATGGCGAAGATAACAAGGGCAGGACCATCATATGTGCCACTAAGGGAGACAAAATTGAGGAGCACAATATTGGATAAGAACTATTCCAAGATAAATATTTTGATGGAGAAAATGAAAAAATCCTAGGTCACAAGTGGACGCAGCATAATCATGGATTGGTAGATGAACATTAAGCATCATCCACTCATCAATATCTTGGTTACATATACAAAGGGCCCTCATCTTTTTAGGGTTGTTGATTGTTCAAAGCATTGCAAGGATGCCGATTTTCAATTTCAAAGCCTCACAGATGCTATTGAGAAGGTTAGGCCACAAAATGTGGTCTAAGTAGAGATAGATGTGCCTATGTGTGCAAAGCTGCAGAGAAGTTAATTGAGGCAGCTTATAAACATATTTGATGGACTTCTTGTTGTGTGCATGCCATGAGTAATGCACTCAATGGCATTGGAAAGATTTATTTGATCAAAACAATTGTTAATCATGCTAGAGATGTGTAGATGTTTATCTACAAGCACACTTCACATGCACTCTTTAGGGCCTTCTATAAGAAGGAATTCTTAAAACCCGTGAAGACTACATATGCATTGTATTTCATTCTCTTGAAGAGGATGCTTGAGTTGCAAGAGGCATTGCAACTAATGGTTATGACACCAAAATGGAACCGATGGCCTAAGTCCATGATAGAGTAGGGGAAGAGGGTAAGGATGTGATCAAGAGTGATATTTTTGGGGGGTGATGCAAAATATATTGTCTCCATCATTACTCCAGTCTTCAAAGTGGTTAGACATGAGGATTCTAATGCACCTAGCCTTGGAGAGGTGTATGAGTGTATTGATTCTATGCTTGACCAAATAAAGGTTGTCATGCGAGAGAAGGACCCCACATTGCAGTTCTACAATGAACATATTCATACAATCTATCATCAAAAATGGGAGAAGCTCAACACTCTCTTGCACATGATTGCATATGCATTGAACTCCAAGTGGTGCATGCAAAAGTCCGGTAGAGTTACACCCATACAAGATGCTAAGGTGAAGACGAGGTTCATAAAGGTCATCCAAAAGATGTATGATTCTATAGAGACCAACATCATTCATAATGAGCAAACAAAATTTGCCATTCTTAAGAGTTATTCTAACGAGGCCGAGATGGATAGGGAAACTATGGCCCAAGAGGACCCAATTTATAGTGGACTATGCATGGGCCGACTTCTTTGACTACCTCTTTAATAATTCGTTTGCTATCTCAAGTTTCTAGTTCTTCTGCTGTTGAGAGAAACTAGTCTACTTATAACTTCATCCACTCCCTTAAGATGAACATGCTGAAATATCCCAAGGCAATTTCGGATACAAAAACTTTCCACCTTTACCAAACTATGTGAATAGGCATTTCGTCAAACATTTAACATGCTGCTGTTCTGAGTGTGTTTCCAGTTTGTTTTCACAGGAAAGGTAAATACTAAATGCTTGTGCACAGATTACAGAATATGCATTCTGCATAATATAACATTCATAAAAACAAACCTTATAAAAATGATTCACAATATAGACATATATTTTATATGATATTTCCAATCTGTTACAATTTCCCGACTCAGGAATCTGCTACAATATATATATTTTCAGGAACTATTACAAACAGTAATTAATAATATATTGGCTGACCTGGTGAGAAATGCAGCTGTCCCTTGAGTGATGGACTTTCCACATCCCGAACTCCTTGGAAACTCTCTTTATCGCATCCCTTCCTCACGGCAGATTTCTGCAGCCCTTCCTAATGAAGCCTGGCTCTTAATAATAAAGGCACGACCACCAAGTAGTATATGCGATGCCCAGGAAATGAAGACTAGGCAGCGATACAAAATATTTGGGGGCCCCACGTCTCCTTCGCCGCTATGTCACCTATATCAAACTCACGTGATTCCTTACCCCTCCGTATTTCATTGGCAAAGCCTTCGACCATGCATACTATGTGATTGGCAGAAATAAATTTATTTCTTCTTTAAAAAGGTACGGCCAGGCATCTGAATAATATTAATTCCCCTCATCTGTAGGTACAAGCACTTCACCATTTGAAATTCATATATGTTATAATCTTATTTTTCCAGACCTCCCAATGGACAACTAGAAATCTAAAAGTTTTCTTTGGAAGAGATTTCACAATTTTTGCTTATTCCGTTGTAGAATTCCCTATAAAAATTTGAACATTCATTCCACAACTGGCTAGGGTAGAATTGTTTCACAACCTAATCCAGTTAACCATAGGGTTTTCATCCTAGGGTTTCAAACTTTGCAAAGTTCTCAAAACACACCATAGAATAATATTCAAGCATAACAAAATGAGCTTTCCTTTTCACTTTTGTATCCGTCTCCACCCTAATTTTTCAAATGCTTATTTTTTGATATTTTTATATTTTTAAATAAACTTGAGAATAATAAAATGACCTTTTAAACTTCATTAAATATCCACAAAGTCACTTTATTAACTTAATTAAATTAATTAAATAATATTATCCATAATATATAGAAGGGATTATAATTATAATTATCATAATATATAATATTATAAATTATATATATATATATATAAACTAATATAAAAATAAAATACATTAAAATAAAAATATATATATATATTACAGCAGCGATCATTAATTAAGAAGCAAAGTCTGATCACAATGATCCTAATTCTAGGCAACAAATATATTATAAAGTGCAACGATCATTTATGCTAATCAGTCAAAGAATATTTAACTAATATACAAAGTCTATAAAGTAAAGAAAGGCAACGATTCATGCATGATTAATAAAGAAGGGGGGAATCAAAGATTCAAAAGGGATCCAGTGGTTTTAAGGGGCAGCGATCAGCCCAAAATAGGGCGTGTCCCTTGCCTAGGGTATAATATGGACAGTTGTGACTCTTCCCCCGTAGGGAATAAATAGGGGTGCATTTCCAAGGAATAGGGGGAAAAAGCAAGGAATGATAATAAATCAGACAGAAAATAAGAGCAGCAGATTTCTATTCGTAAGGAGAGATAGAGAAAAAATATAATATGCAGAATTAAGGAGATATATACAGACCTAAAAGAGGCAGGTGCAGATTTAATAGAGATATAAAGGAAAAGATTTATTTCTGATAAAAAGAGCAGATATCAAGAAGAAACATATGTGAATAAGAAGAGGTCTCAATGAGAGATATATGAAGACCAAAGATAAATCCATAAGGGAAGTAAGTTTGATATAATTACATATACATACATATAAATATATAAGTTCATATAATGTGATGATTGGAAGAATATATATATATATATAAAATGATGTTTGCAGTAATTATTAATCCTTATTAGTCATTATTCAATTGAAACTAATATGTTTATTTCTTTTTAAGCAATAACTTCTAAATACTGAGAACACATCAATTGGAGAGTAAGTTAACTCAATTTGAAAAATCAATAATATCTAAATGTTAAACTATAGATCATCTGATCAGATAAAAGGAATAGAGCCATGATAGTGGAGGCCAAGATTACAAGAGAGGAACAGCGTTGGGGCACTCTCCTAGTGATATCATTCTGGTTTAGCAATAATTGGTCATGAAGGGATGAGGCAACACTGTGAAAGGGAGATCTACTAAAAAGGGCACCCTATTATGCAAAAGGGAGAACTGCTAAAAGGGCACCTTGAAAAAGCACCCTATTATGCAAAAGGGAGAACTGCTAAAAGGGCACCTTGAAAAAGCACCCTATTATGCAAAAGGGAGAACTACTAGAAGGGCACCCTATTGCAGCCTCCCAACTATCCCCAAGTGAATCAATTGTTGAAGAAAATGAAGAAAGGTCTTTAATCATAAGAGGAGAGGTTGGCATGATGGAGGAGAACTATCTAAAGCCCTCACTAGGTACACCACCTCATGATGATGGTTGAGGACCATCAGTTAAGGACCACATGATGCCACAGAGGATAAGGTCCTGCTGTTGGGCCTAGGGGAGGATACTTGGGGCACCTCATCATGCCCTCCTCATTATGGTTGAGCCCACGTAGTCCTTGGGACTTGTTGTATTGATATATATAATCTTTCTTAGACTTAGAACTAAATGTATTTCATAGATTATGTCTATTATATTCATCTAACATGGTTGCAGGTTTCCATAACCAGACTTACATCATCTCAATTTTAAGTAGGAATTATATATTTAACTACAATCTGCTATTGGTTTCATTTGGAATTGTGATTTCAGGGCAAAATATAAGGTGATCCCAAAAGGGGACATTACACTCATTGACCGCAAGAAATTTACATACAAAGAGAGTCTAGCATCACAATGGGATGTAGAGCGAGAGGAGCCAACACAAGTTGATGGTGATGCTACACAGACAGGGCTAGTTGGTATTGGTTTGGAGGAGATTGAGCATGTGGAGTGCAATAGTTCTAGTGATGAGGATTTTGGGGATGATCAGAGGCCCCACTTCACTCCACTTTATTATTTTGAACATTTTTCATTGTAATCATCATTATGAAATTTGAATATAATATAAATTTTGAATTTGACATTTTCATTGTTAATGTTCACTTCAAAATTCAAATGTTTAATGGAATCATTGCAATGCGTTTACAACTTAAGTTTGAAACTTTTAAATTTTACTATTTAGTAGTTTTACTAGTTTGCCAAAGTTTCATTTGTATTTCTTATACTTATTTCTTATACATCTTTTTATAACTATTTTTTCAAGTACTATATGTATTTCAGCGCCACCTCGCCACGTCCCCAAACTCAAGTCCTTGGTGCACCCATCCCAAAATACCCATCCCCCATTCCCCAGTCAGGAAACTCCATGGAACTATGGAATGAAAATAATATTTCCAAAAATGAGGTGGTTGATCCAGCCGAGACATTTGCTTGATCAGCATGTCTCAATATTGTGGTCATGTAAGAAAGGAAACATGTACTTCATTCTGGAATTATTTTAAGACAAACATTTGATCAAAATTTATTATGTTTGAATTCAATGACAGACCATATCTCTAAAGTTGCTGCTCTAACTACATAGCACAGAAGAGAAGTTATTTTTCTGCTCTAAATTACGACTTTGATGCCTGTAGATTAGCCACTTGAACTACAGTCTGACAGGAAAGACAAGAAAAGTTTAATTGGAGTGCAGACATGAGTTATACTACTGGATGAATTCCATTTCGGTTTATTACAGTGCCAAATTATACAGGTTGGTTTCCAAAAACAGGGCATAGCAAGTAATATTTATATCATGTGGCATGTATATGGCTTTTAATTTTTAAATATGACAAAAGACACCACAAAGTCTTTGTATAGACTAAACCTTTAAAATCTGGAATCCTTTCAAACAAATCCATATTTTCTAGACCAAAATTCATATAGTGGCAAGTTGCCCAGATTCAAAAGGTCCCCATCCCTGCCTTGAACCAACTTGTTATACAAAATATGCAACACACAGATTATCATACATCTTGAAGCATCCTGTCTACTTTTCATTGTTTATTTTTCATATAGTTTTTTTTTAAATGCTTATCTTCCCCTTTCTCACATTCACCAAAATCTACTAAGATCATGCTTAAGATGAGCCTAGTATCTGGCTTAATTCATTTGTTTGTGCTCTGCAATTCAATTTTAGAACTTGATAGCATATTCTCAAAAAATTGTTTAATGACACGAACTACTTACCATCAAGTGTCAAAACAGAGAGGTTGAATGGGAATGAACCTTCCAGTGTTTCCTGCATAAATTACCTGTTTGCTATATACTTGTAGTCTTATTCAGATGCAACCACAGTTTCATAGAATTCTCAAGTTATAGGATCAAGCATCATCCACATACTATTGTTACACTTCAAAGATTGGAACAGTAGAAGATTATCAGAGGTCAAGCTTAAAAATGCAATAGTTTCATGTAAGAATTGAGGAGTCTTTTATTTTGAATGGTAAAAAAAATTAAATTCATCTACTAAACCCCCTTGAAGTAGTTTTTTAGTAAAAGTTATTTGCATTTTCAGCATGTATTATCATTACCCTATTCTGTGATTACTATTTGCAACTGAAATTCATGGTTATTATTCCATCATTATAAGAAACACCCTTAAAAGATGCATATTTCAATGACTAATATTAATGCTCAAGAGTTAGCACATCTTTCACCTTTAATATTAAAATTGTCTGGAGAATGCCATAATCTTGTTTTAATAGATGTAAACTGCTGAATACTGTTAACAAATTATAAGTGTACTCTGAGTTGAAAATGAATGGTTAATGTAATAAGAGAAACTTTCCAACAGGACTAAATTGGATATTGCATATCTGTTCCTATTCTTTGTTCTAATAGTGAGAGATATTCTTACTGATTTATAATACAGTTTTCTTTCCGGTGCTTTCCTATTTTGCACTGTTATTTTTGCTACCTCTCTGTAGGACATGAGACTTCTGAAAAACGTTTGATTGTATTTCAATGTTGAATGCATTCATCAAACAGGGATGTATGGCATTGCAGTTTCTAAAGCATTCAGTTTCCCGTATCTTTTTCACCTAAATATTCTCAGCACATGCAGCTCAAAGTAACAATAGAAACAATGGCACCACCTGATTGGAAAAGGCTCCTAATTTTTTCCACAGCAAACCCTGAGAAATTTGATATAAACCCCCTCTACCAGATCATAGCCATACGCACAATTTAGGTAATGCACCGGGAAGACAGACTGTAAGTAGCACGTTGATATAGAGAATAGAAATGTAGATGAGAACTGCGAGTCACACCAAAGAAAGAAAAAAGGATCAGGGAGATGACAGAAAGGGGTGAAAATAGTGTGCAGAAATTGAGTGCAATAATAATTATAATGGATCAAAGAATGTGATCCGAACACCGGCATAAAACTACTACACAAATTTCTCCAAACATCTTGACAAATTCACCACGACTATGCAAATCTATTGTTATCTATAAATATAACGGTACAAAATAAAGTTCCATCACACATATTGAGTGCAATAATAAATATTATTCATCAGGAAATGTGAGCCAAGCCTCATGTAGAGACTACCATACAGATTCTTCAAAATATTTACAAATTCACCATGACTGTACATCTAATGTTATTAATAAATTAATGGTAAATAATAAAGTTCTAAGAATGTGATACCTGCAGAATAAAACAGGGCCCATAAGACAATGCACAAGAACAAGATAAGCCCCCACAGAAAGTGAACGTAAATATGCAGATGCCTCACTTACCGAATCCATATCATCCTGCATAAAAGAAAAAACAAAAGAACAGGTATTATCAGTTCTAGTAACATATTGCAGCAAATATATATCGTCCTCAGCATTACAGAGCCCGACAAATAATTCGAACTTTAAAGAGTATACTTTTCTTCAAGGAAAAACAGGGAAAAGCTATGTACCAGAGCCAAACTTATTCCTATGTGCAGAAAAGAAAATTCAACATTTAGGGTTTCTCGGGTCGCCCTGAAAATTGCTTTCGCAGAACTCCTACCACGGTAACATAATCACAGTAGTTGCCCTGTCAGCCGCTCTGCAAAAGGGCAACCCGCTCAAAAAAAAAAAAAGTTTTTGACGGAATAACCGCGAATAATCAAATTTTAATTTGAAGGGTTATGTTTTCAAGATTATTCAGTTTTTTTTTGTTCCAATTTGTTTTTGGGATTTTTATATCAACTTTAAATGGGATTTTGCAACTAGTTGGTAGTGTGTTGGGAAATTAGATTTTAGTTATTTTTTTTTATGAATTTTGTATTGTAATGGTGAAAAATGTGTGTGAGGTTTTTTCATTGTTTTTGTGTTTGAATTTAATTTGATTCTATTTTTATGTATTTATGGATTAGTTTTAATTTTAGAATCCAATCCATGAAATGAACTTATAATTTTAAACTCGAATTTAAATTTGGGTTTAAGTTGATCCTTTTCTAATTAGTTACAATGAGTCAATTCAAGTGTGAAATGTGTTAACTTATATGTTATGGTATTGTATTAAAACAACAAATCTTAATTCACTTTTATCTGTGGAATAGCTCTTTTTCAAACTTGCATAATCAAGCAAAAAGTACTACATCATATTTACATTTATCAACATATAAGGTATATTACATGATTGATTGTTGTGTTCAAACATTGCATTGTATTGGATCCTAGGGGTTTGAGCAAAGGAGAAGATCTTTGTTTAACAAACTCCTCAACGTTATTTTTGAACATTACTTATTTTATAAATTTTCAAATTCTAGGAAGTGAGACAAACAGATTTCTAATGACTAGAAATTCATACATCATTTTTGTGCACAAAAGTCAAATTCAAAATCAAGTTTTATTTTTGTGAGCAATGAGTTCAATTATGTGAGCACATATTGGATCTAAAGCAAATGAATTAGTCAATTGTCAAAGCATTCCAAAACCAAATCTTGTATAAAAGCACATTTTGGATCACTAAGTAATATACTATAGTAAAATATCATCAAGTTACACATGAAGCTAAGTTCTTATCCTTTCTTGTCATTTCAAATGTTGTACTTGTTATTTGTTAGTCATCAATTCATCTATTTAAACTAGAATTAATTACTTGTTTGTGTTAAATAATTGTAGTACCCTTGCTTATTTGTGTATTGTGTGATATTTTCTCTCTACACACTTATAGGTGAACCTATCCAATCTTACACCCCCTAAAATATTTCTTTTTAATGAATAAGTGTTTATCATTTATAAAAAAAACAATATTACACATATTCACACAAAAAAAGTGGGTGGATATAAAATCACACTGCCAAAGTCCATATGGAGCTAATTCCCAAATAAAAAAATATAGAAAATCAAGTTGCTAAGTGGAAATAGCAATAACAAAGGAGGGAGGAGAAGGGTCTCGATTACTTGGTTTACCCCATATATCAGTGAGGTCCAAATATCCACGAGAGGGTCCCAACCCTCATCATTTTTATTTTGTTTTATCTTCTTCTTCATTGGCATGGGTTGGAAATTTTGTAAGAGTTAGTCAAGGAAATTTGTTGGATTAAAACTAGTTGGAAGCTCCACCAGTAGGCCATCTAGAGGTTCTCCCTTTTGGTAGTGGAGAGGTAGAGTACTAACAAGTAGGTTGCAACCAACTTGTTGTCCACAATCCCTTCTAGAAACTGGAGGAGAAGCCTAGGAGCAAGCATATTGATTACCATGTGTAGAAAGACTTGATCTTGTTTGGTACTCATGAGGAGGCGAGTGGCCTTTGGAGGAGGAGGGAGATGGGGGAACTTTGGTCACTACACAAGGAGAATTACTCTAGTGGTTGATAAGCACTTGAAGGTAAGCCACTTCTAATGCAACTTTAGTAGCTTGTAATTTCTTTAGAAAAAGTGAAATATATTAATCAATAGAGCAATTAGAAAATATTGTAGAATTTTTTATCTTTCCATATGCTAAAGAGAATCTCCACCCTGAAAAGCATGCCAAATCTAGTTGATTTTGTGAGGAATACAAGGCTAATCCCCTAGAAGAACCGTGTGTTGAGAAAAGGGCTATGGTTGGAAAGGATTGAAAAAATACGAATGTGAGTCCAAAGCTTTTAGGCTATGGGATAGAACCAAAAGAGATGCTTAAAAGACTTTTACTATGCATAGATAGGGAAAAAAGTATCTTGAATGCGCAAAAGATATAACTTGGAGCCCATGGGAAGGCCTTGGAAAAACCACACAAGGCAAAGTGGGCCAATTTTGGTTCTAGAACAGCCAACCAAATGGTATGAAATATGTGTTGCCAATTTCAAATTGGTGATTGTAAATTTCATCTCTAGTTTAACACTATAACTATGGGCGGATGAGGAGAGAGCCAATGATATCCATGTTGTAATGTCCCTATTTTAAGCAAAATTAATTTGTGACCAATTAGCCCAATTTTTGAGTTCTTCCAAAGGTTAATTGGTAAGTAAGGGGAGAAATCCAAAGTTCTTGGAGTGCACAAGTTCAACTTAACTATATTGTTGTTCATGAAAATGAGTTTAGTTGGTGGTGTGGATCCTTTTGATGCTTTCAAAATTGATTTTTGACCTTTTGGGAGCTCTCCAAACTTTTGGGAGGAGCAGGGTATTTTTTGTAAGTTACCTAATTGTCTCTAGTCATCACCCTATGTCTTTAGTATCACATTGGTATGATTAGAATTTTATATTTACGTTATTTGGATACTTTCTACAACTTGGGTAAATTATCAAGGTAATAAATAATTATTCACTTAAGTTGTCAAATGTTGGAAATATTAAAATGACAACTTAGTGTAATAAATCATTTAAAAGGTATTTAAGTTTGCTTCAGGTTGGACACTTACATGCAAGGGGGGCTTTTGCATGTAATAAATTATTTAATTTAGAAAAAGAAATATTTTAGGAAAAAAAAGAAAAAAAGAAAAAAAATGTTTGTTTTTAAAGGCAATGAAAAAAGAAAAAGCTCTTTTTCAAAAAAAACCAATGAAAAAGAAAAAAATACTTTTTAGTAAAAGCATCAAAAAAGCTATAAAAAGGAGGTTGAGGACTCATTTGAAAGGTTAGCCATGTTATGTTATTTTCTTTTATTGTTGGAAAGAACTTGAGTTCTTCCAAAATATTTTGAGGACAAAAATACTCTTGAGATTACTAGTTTTAGGGATGAAAACCCCCCTAGCTCTAGTTAAATCAAGGAATCACTAGAGAATTGGGTGAGTGGAAGATCATGTTGGATCAAACTCTACCTCTAAGTGGCAATGAAAATGCAGAAAAAAAAAGTTAAACAACTTCACATAAAATTTGAATAGGTTATTAACATAATTTGGAAAATATGTAGGAATAGAATTTGTAATATTTTGAATTTAGTTTGTAGCCTACTAGTTTTTTTTTTTTTTAAGTACATTTTTTTGGTGAAATTTTGAAATTTCGGTGAAGCAATACTATAATTTTTGAAAAATAAAATAAAAAAATAAAAATATGTGTCATTTCGGCTAGCCTAAGTATGAGCAAAAGATTTTTTTTTTTTTAATCTTTCAATATAAGTAAAGGACACATGCCTAGATGTGAGACATATTTGTTTGTATTTTTTTGCGAGTAAATAATTAGTTATAAAAAATAGTAAGACTTTTAAAAATATTGAGAACTAGTTGTTTGGCCAACCAAAATTGGTCAAAAATATATACAATTCAAAAAAATTCAACCTATAGTTTTAGAAAGCATAGAGTGTGACACATATTTCAAATTCAAAAAATGTGAAATTGTTTGAAAGTTATGGATGTTTTTTAATTAGCCTGTCAAACAAGACTTTAGACATAGTGTGTGTAGAAAATCAATAATAACTATCTATCAAATTCAAAATAAAACATATCTTATATCTATAGAATGTTGACAATTTCTTGAATAAACCCTTTTCGTTTCATCAAATTCAAATAAAAAAAGTAGTTAGCATGAAGGGTGAAGTCTAAAAAACTAAGGGAAACCTCTAAATATGTTCAAGTAGTTGTCTTTTCAAGTTTGACACCTCCAAGACAAATCCCAAAGCATTCTGAAGGTAATAACCAAGGAAAATTATTTTGTTAGAAACAATGGATATTATTTTTGCTTTAAAAAATGGATATTTGTTTCTTAAAGAAAGAAATCTAAATATTTATTTTTTGTGGTTTGATATTAATATATAATATAATATAATATATTTATATTATATTATATATTATATAGTAATATAATATATTGTAAAAAAAAAGTTGATGGATTGTTACAAGAGAATATTATATCATATTTATTATAATCAAAGTACAAATGAAGCTACAAGGAGCTAGAGCAATATACTCTCTCTCTCACCTCCCTCTCCACTTTTGTATATCTCCACTCACCCTCTCCCTCTCACTCACCCTCCCTCCATCCCTCCCACCCTGCCTCTTCTACCTACTCTCGGGCCCCTTCCTCCCTCCTTCCCCTTTTATCTACCTCTCATCTCTCCCTATATCTACTTATCTCTCCACTCACCCTCTCCCTCTCTACCTATAATGCCTCCCTTTTTATCCTCCCATCCTACCTCTCCTCCTTCCTCCTGGAGTTCCCCTCTCTCTCTCATCTTCCCTCTCTACTTCTCTCTATCTCCCCTCACCCTCTATATATCTACCTATATCTCCTTATATCCCTCCCACCTTACCTCTCTCTACCTACCTCTCACTCCCTCCCTCCCTCTATCCCTCCCACCCTACCTTTATCTCTCTTCCTTCCTCTCTCTACCTATCCCTCCCTCCCTCCATCCCTTTCTACTTCTCTCTATCCCCCATCTCCCTTCATCCCTCCTACCCTACTTCTCTTTATCTACTCCTCTCTCTCCCTCCTTCCCTCCATCCATCCTTCCCTTATTACTCTCTATCTCTGCTCTCCCTCTCTTTCTCTACCCACCTCTCTATCCCTCCCACCCTCTCTCCCTCTCCTCTATTTCTCTCTACCTACCTCTTAGTCCACCCCTCCCTCCCACCTACCACTCTCTCTCTTTACCTACCTCTCCCTCCCTCCCTCCCTCCCTCCCTCCCTCTCCTTGTCGCTCTCTCTCCATCTCCCTCTCTCCATTCTTCCTTATTTAATTTCTATATCTCTATATCTTTGATGTCCCTCCCACAATACCTTTCTATATCTAACCATCTCTCGCTTCTCCCTTTCTCCCTCCTTCCCTCACTACTCTCTATATCTTTGCTCTCCCTCCCCTCACACTCTTTTGTCTACCTCTATACCTACCTCTCACTCCATCCCTCCCACCCTCTACTCCTCTCTCTTCTACCTACTTCTCTCACTCTCGGGTTCCTCTCCCACCCTACTTCTCCCTCCCTGCTCTATCCCTCCCTCCCTGTCTCTCTCTCCCTCTCCCTTTGTCTCCCCACCTCTTTCTCTCCCTTTTATTTGTTTCTCTCTATATCCCTTCTCCATCACTCTCTCTACCTACCTCTCATTCTATCCCCCTCTCTCTCTACTTCCCTCTCTACTTCCCTCTATCTAACCTCTCCATCTCTCTCTCTCTACCTACCTCTCCCTCTATCCTCCCCACCCTACCACTCTCTCTACCTCTCCTTCCCTCCCTCCTCTCTCTAATTCTCTCTACATCTCCCCTCCCTCTATCCCTCCCACCTTTAGAACATATATGGCCTATATCACTATCACAAGATCTTGCTACCCAATGAGGAAAAACTAACCCTAAACACATGATAGGTACTCATCATCCTCCAACCATGCCTCACATAACCTCGACTTCCTTCACAGTGCACTATCAATCTCATATATAACTCAATGCCAAAATGCCAAGTTGCCCATCCTCATATGCCTCACCTACCTAGTGTACATATAATATAATATTATAATACAATAATATAATACATACTATCATATAATATATGATATATTAATATAATATTTAATATATATTAATATATGTTAATATTAATATAATATTTAATATTTATATAATTATATATTATAATATAATAATATAATATATATATATATATATTCATTTTTTGTTTCAAGAAATGAATATACTAAAAGTAAATCCGAGTGCAGAAACACTTCCCTAAATGCAAGTCAATCAGGAGAGGGTTGCAAAAACTTTGTTTCAAATCCTTATTCAATTATAGTTTCTTAAGAGTGCACATGCATTAAGATTAATTTTTAGATTTAAAGCATAAACAAATAACACATAAATTTATGTGGGAAAAAACCACACACCAAAGCACAAATCAATTGTATTACAATAATAAAGCAATTGCAAACAATATCTAGAGTCTATATGCTCTTATAGGTTTAGTTTCACAGTGTTACAAAATTTTAGAGTGAATTCGACAACATAACGGTATCTCAAAAATTACAATAGTCTCTCGTACATCTCCAATATGGGCACCTAAGGTTGTCATGTGTCATCTCCATAGTCTCTACATGCATGCAAACTATAATGGAGAACATGCATTAGTTTCAGTTGTCCATAAAAGAATCCTACCAATCATACACCAACATGCACGAACATGCAACCACATGTAAGATAAAAATCACCATAAATCATGCAACAATAAAGCTAGGTGTCCACCATGAGAAAATCTAATTTTTTACCAATTTAGAACTAAACCAAGACTCTGAGTCACTCTGAGTGACAATTCAGTCTTCATATTTAGCAACTTTCCCTTTCGAGCCTTAGTACACAAGTCAAATTGATGCCACATGGCATCATGGTGCACTTTCTTGAGGTCTTTCAATATATATTATTTGCTCAAAGTTCCCTCGTGATGACAAGTGTCACCCTTCCTTGATCTTTGTGCTCATACAAAGGAATATGCCAACAAGTGGGTCTTGAAGGTCACCACACACCGACACTTGGCATCCAAGCACTCCTAGGAATTTTACAAATTCCTTTGCCTAGATTGAGCGCCCATGTGACAAGTGGCATTCTCCCATGACACGAATTGACTAGTTAACAAAACCCCTACAAAATAAGAAACTTCCAAGTGGGTCTCACTTCCTAAAAAATAAGATCTATGCTTAATTCTTCATTTCTCAACACAAAAAATACTCCTATAAAATAGAAACTCCTAAAAATAGGACAAAAGGTTAAGACACCAATTCCCAACATATCCGTTTGTAGCTTTAAAAATGGATATCCATTTTTTTAATTTAAAAATGTGTATATATTTTGTTTGAGGGGAGAAAAGAGGCAAAAAGCTATTTTGGACCTACCAACAACCCCCATGAGCGCTCTAGTGTTGAGAAGCTTATGATTTCTATGTGATATAGACAAAATCATGCTTTCATACACTCCTTTAAACATAAAAGTTGATTTTGTCAATCATTAGGAGTTTGTTTTGTTTGTATAATGGGGAGCAATAGTCGTTGTAAAGCCAAAAGAAAAAGAAAACTTTGAGCGAATGAAATTGAAGTGATTAGGGAAAAAGATAGAGCAAGGAAGAGGACATGAATAAATTTATGTTGAATAATCTTCAAGTTGAAGGTTCTTCTTTACCCTTAAATAACAATGAAAGTGACTATGATAGTGAAAATGAAAATGTTGAAAATGAAAATGAAAATATTGCAAAATATGATTAAACACCTATTGATAATAGTAACATCACAGAAGAAGAAGAATAAATACGTCAACAATTGCTTTACAAATGTGGATATGGACCCTATGACATTGAAATTACACTCCATAATCCACTCGTTGACAACATTGATGAAATTGATAACACATGAAACAATGAAACTCAACTTATCTTCAAATTAGATAAGAAGAGAGGACCTTTGTGTAGAAGAAAATGAAATCCCAAATCCTTTTTTATGTAATTAGTCCAATAAAAATGTTGTAGACACCTAAAATTATCCTAAATATCACACATCTTGATTTCACTAACACCGTTTTCTTCATTATCACCGAATTCCTCTATTTAATTAAATAATGTCCAATTATTTAGTTAAATTCACTTTATTCCCCTATTAATTGAACAATTAGCGTTATTTGATTAATTTACCATAATTCATCATTTTCATACTAATTTCACCTTTTGATTAAATAGTTCCCAATTATTTAATTAAAATCTTAATTCCCCTCATCCTCACAATTAAATATTTTTCATAATTATTTAATTGACTAATTTCCCTCCATTTCTCCAACTTGCTCAAAGAATATTCATTTTTATCAAAAATGGAATATTCTCAATTCAAATTCTTCCCTCCAATTCAAAATATCTTCAACCTCTTCTCCATGAAATGGGATATTTTGGGCTCTCATGAATTATGAACCATTGATTATCCCTCATCTCCTTGATCTTCACTCACCCATTGATTACCATTTTATATTCTTAATTCAAATTCAAATTCTTCCCTCCAATTCAAAATATCTTCAACCTCTTCTCCATGAAATGGGATATTTTGGGCTCTCATGAATTATAAACCATTGATTATCCCTCACCTCCTTGATCTTCACACACCCATTGATTACAATTTTCAATCCTAACCATTGATCAAAACTCCTCAAATCTATAAAATAAAGCCTTTCCAACATGAAATTCATTCACAATTTTCATAGCATCCTTACTCTCTAGAATTCTTGAGTCATATTTTGTGAATCACCCCTCCTCTACCAATATTTTGTAACTATAGATTAGACAAATTTGAGCAATCCACATCACAAGTTTGCATCAATCCACAATGGGATTGGAGGTTTGCTTGTCCTTTTGATTCCTTTGTTTTGAACTATATTTCATTGATTTTAATTGAATCTTTATTGAAATATTAACTTGATTTCATTGAGTGTGGCCTTGTTTGATTTTAATATTGTGAATTCTTAATGTTTTTTATGATATAATTGCTTCAATTATGATGTTATTTGATCATTCATGCTAACTATATTATATTTTGGCATGTGTGGTGGGACCCCCATCCTGAGATTTAGCCTCTTTTGTTGAGTTTTTATCAGCCTTGCAAGTTACATAGACAATGTGATGCTTATTTCAACAATATGATACCTTTTCAAAGATCGATGCCTTTGTTAAAATCCCAATGCATCTAAATATTTCATACTATGTTTACTTGTAGGAAACTTCAAAACCTCTATCAAAGGGTGATGCCTTTTCCGAACTTCAATGCATTTGTTTGATAGGTCGATGCCTTTGTTAGAATTCGCGCTTTTGTTCAAATTGTTCTCTATTTTCTTGCAAGACAGTGTGATGTCTCTGCTTAAATTTTTATGCCTTTTTCGAAGGTCAATGCCTTTACTGAAGGTCGATTCCTTTGCTAAGTGACAATGCAACACAGGTTAGTTCCAAATACCAACGCCTTTGTTAGGTATACATTGCTTCTATTTTGCTAAGGTTTTAAATTTAAATTGAATTCTTTATTTCAATTAACCTTTAACAATTCTCTATTTTCTTGAGTTTATCTAATAGTTTGCAGCATGTGGTGATTGATGGAGGAAGATTGAAAGCAAGAAACTACTAACGTTTGTGTCTTAGGGTTTTGAGTTAATCTAGGAATCTCATTTTCCCTTCGTGCACTTAAAATACAATCTCACACTTCATTTGGTACATTTAAAATGAACAATACAAATTTCATTTTCCATTGGTGCACTTAAAATACAATCTCACACTTCATTTGGTGCATTTAAAAATGAACAATATAAATTTCATTTTCCCTTGATGTACTTAAAAAGAACAATACAAATCTCATTTTATCTCGATGTACCTAAAATTGAACAAGACAAATCTCACATTTGCTTTTAGTGCACTTAAAATGAATTCTTTGATGTGTTTGGTAGGCTAGTGTGTACGTATGCTCTTTCCTTGCACGTAACATATGATCTTGGAAATCAAAAATACCACTAACTTGCAATATGTTTGTACACCTTGAGGTGTGGTGTTGTGTATGCTCTCCCCTCGTGACTCCTAAAAATAATCTTGGGGATCAAAATAAACACCATTTCTATTTATTACAAGTAGGAGACATGTTTGGGGGCCTCATCACCCCATGCTTTGATCTCAAGAACATTTCCCAGCAGGCTATATAAATGGGGGATAATGAAAGTTGTACCCTAAGGAGTGGCTCACATCCTCCAAGCCAAGCCTCATGATCCTTAGTCTATTGAGACATGTACAGGTGATGAGAAGAGAGGAGATCCCTCTCGACTTGGGCATATCATATGAGCACTCTATTCATGATAGATCCCCACTATGAACTTATTTATCTTAGAGAAGCCTAAGAACCATTTGATAACCGTCATCTTAAAGTGGTGCAATGTGCAAATATCAATGTGTGTTTAGTTACTCGCTATGTGCCAACCTTTGTTGAGGTGATTGTTATTCCTTGTTAGGATCTTTTCCTTTCAAGGTAAGAGGTGTCAAGGTGGTACATGACCTTGGCATACTCTAGTCACCCACTCATTGGATGGTATTTTGGAGTGGGCCTACTCTAAGCTGATAATCTTCATCGACCACTAAAATAGGTTGTGTATTTATGATGTGTCTTTATTGTTAAATCTACCTGTGATACCAATTAGCATGTTCTTGTTGAAGAAGACACATGAAAATCTTTCAAAAAATCCATTGAGTTAGTCTATGACATGTTATTTTTGTTATTATTTGTCACTTGCCAAATCAAAACAAACAAATTAGACTTCAAAAAATTCAAAACCCTAGGTCAAACTTGCAAAATTTAACCTCTGAGCAAAAGCAACACCTTTGACTATTGCAATGTGATGCCTTTGTTTATAAATTGACACTTCTATTTTTATCAAAATGACGCTTTTGTTTGCATAATGATGTGTTTGTGCATCTTATTGCCTTTGTTTTAGAGTAAAACAATAATTCTACAAATCAATACCTTTGATTTCAACAATACAACACTTTTGTTGTATCTTGACACCTTTGTAGGTATTTAGAATCCTTTGTCAAAAGTAGTACGATGCCTTTGATTTTAACTCAGTGCCTTTGACTATTAGCAAAAAATAGAGAACCCTAGAATTTTCTAGATTTTGAATTTGAACAACAAAAAATAGAAAACCTAAAAATCATGTAGAATAGACCTAAAGTCATCCTAATAATTCAAAACAACAAAAAACATACACATTTCCATCTTCATCCCACATCTCTAATTCACATTGGACTTATCAAAATATCTTTAGTCATCATTGGATCAACTCAACCCATCATAAACAACAAGCCAATCCATTCAAAACAAACAACCTAGAAATTGACATAGCTCACTTTTGGTTCAAATATCTTCCATTATCTCCTAGTTAAACTCTTTTCTTGAAAAATTGTCTTCTTTCTAGTATTTAGTTGAATTATTGTCAAAACATCGTGAGTTAGCTTGCTTTGGAGTCATTAGTCTACTCCCAAAGTTTATGAATGTAACATCTCTAACCATACTCTTTTAGTTTTCACATAGGTTTTAATACATGAAGTAAATAATTCAATTCCTTCAAAACTAGAGGGTAAATTTTTTATTTTTTGATATCATAATTTGCATTTTGCACAAAGAAAATCATATAACATTTTATAATTGAAATAATATAACTAAACATCATGCAAATGAATACACATATTCAAATACAGTTTGCCAATAAGTTATAATCAAATAAATAGTTTCATAATTTTTAAATGAAAACAAGGTAAGCATATCCTTAGCTAGATTACTCTTCTAATTCACAAGTCTCGACATGCTGTCTGCAAGAGGGAGAGCATCACCCAAGTTATTTACCTCCAACCACAGACCAATGGTCTCCCGCACACCTTCCAACTGGAAGTGGCTCTACCCTTTGATGAAGTATAGTATAGGAACCTCTAGTACTGTCATTTGAGTATCTAGCATTGTGTCCTACATAACAAGTACAGTCATACAACTATAGGCATTCTCTAACTAAGTATGATGTTATTGAAAATTTGTGCAACCCTGGAGCATAGTGAGCTGACAAGTGCAAGTAGAGACTTTTATACTTACATTGGCCAAAGTTTTGAAATATATATTCATCCACTTTCTTAGGGAGCGGTCTCGTAATTCCACCCACCTCTAATTTGATTTGGAAATTATACTGACCTATGGTTAACTCTACTATTGGTTTGACCCAAAGGTTAACTTACTCAAATATATTCTATTTCAAATAGTGATGACTTCACTAGAGTTGATTATTCGACTCAATAGGTTTGACACTTCTAATGGCAATACCCATGTTACATTCTCATAACATTTTGGATCTAGGTGAGTGCCTCTTATTCGAGTCCTTTAAATAGCTAAAAAGGAGTAAAATACTCTCCTAGTTTTATGGTCTTTGGTTTATGACAAGAACGCAATGTCCTCTGCCTAAGATATGTGATTTCAAATCAATAGACAAATATATAATGACTCTTGGTCTAACTTGGAATACTTATAAAGTTCAAATGATAATAAAGACTTTATCTTCTCTATTGTATTTCAGATCTTATCACTGAAAATACAATATAAACTTGTGAGAATAATAATATATAAAGGAATTGTCTTATTAGATGGGTGCAATGCCATTTTTCATGTATTTTACAAGTCTTTGCTAATTCAATTTATGGAGATGGTTTGTTTGGTTAAACTCAACTTAGAGAGTCTAAGCTTTTCCCTTAAGCTCTCTCGTATAATTTAACTCAAAATCTCATATATTTAGTTTGATTTAAACAAACATTTTACTAGTTTGATAACTCAACCTAACCAAGTGATTATTTCTAAATTTTATCATTATATTTTCTTATGAATATACATAAATAATTTCTAGAATATGTTTATATCTATACTCTGATGTGATTCCAAAATAGCCACAAACTTACATGTTGCACTGGCAGAATTAAATTCAGAGATATAGATGAGATTTTATCATATTAAAGAAGAGATAAGAATAAGAATTTTAGCCATGCCTCGAAATGATTATCCTGGCTTTGATTCTTTTATTCACTTGCTTTAAACTCTGCAACTCAGACTCAGTTCTATTGTCCTTTTCAACCTCTTGCTTTAACAATCAGCAACTCCAGCTTAGACTAGTGAACCATCTTGAAGAGCAATCGATTACTATGGAAATCAAGTTACCAAAGACAATCTATTCTCCCAAATACAACGCTCAAAATGGTAGAGATGATACTTCTTAAAACAATTCTATCCTTTCAAAAAAACTCATTTATAGTCTCACTTTTTCTGTTTCTACGCCCAACCTATGCAAAATCTAATCCCATGATTAAAAAATGAGCAGCAAAGAAGAGTTACTTATTCCTTCAACTAAGTCGATTTTACCCCATTACTCATTAATGAGTTTTCTTCAATTAGAAAGCAGTTGCCTCTATTGGAGGCTTGAACCGCCTTTCCAACTGCCATGACTGTCATAGAAATTAAAGGAATGCAGAATACAGTTTGAAATTGATCGTGTCTTTCCATAACTAAATCCCATGACTACATTATGTTGTTCCTTGCAATTAAAATTTTGTTTAAAAAATCCTTCAAAATAGACTCGCCTACCTCCTCAAACTTCCACAGCTTGTGGCATGATATTTAGTCTTATTAAGAAACAGTTTGGAAATACAAGAAAAGTTTCAAAAAAAATGGTACGATTTGTAATGCTCCAGGTACCCAAAATACAGACCGCTGAATGGAATCGAGAATATCCCTAACAAAACAAAAAAAAAAAACAAAACAAAACAAAACAGACTTTACATGCTTCACAACTTCCTCCAATACTTATTGCCCATATTGTGGAAAACATTTGAATAAATACGATGAAGAGTATTTCTCAACGCCACTTTATGTGGCTTTTAATTCAACTCAAAATGTGCAATGATCAGCCACTTATGTGGCTTCACAAGAAGCTTAATACTGCCCAAGATAGCACTAAAGTAAGGCGCCATAAGAACCTTTAAAAATGCTCTTCCAAAAAGCCTTATAAATTAGCTTAGTCCCCACGACTTATGAGAATTAACTCTGCCATATTAATATGGCTTTCATATCAATAAGAATATAACACAGATTTTTATATACGTTAGTATATATATATTTCATTACCCTTTTAATATCATATACATGATATATGCATATATATGAATATATATTTAAAGTATCTTATCTATGTATATTCATATATACATAAATATATGTGTTAACATATATATATATATATATACAAAAGATATTTGTAATTATTTGTAATTAATTTAATTTGACAATTTAAGAGGATCATTAATGATAGGGGTCTTATTTTTCCTAAAAATACCTAACCTAACAACTTAAGTTTAAGACTCACTAACTTGATACTTGAACTAATCTGACAAGGTTCCAAATAACCTAAGTGAGTGAGTGTGTGTGTGTATCAACTTAGATAGCAATACCAAATGATCCATATACAAACTCCCTCCTAGGTGATACTCTCCCTCCCCCTCTAGAGGGCTCGAACTTCTTTGCATTCAACTTAGAGCAACATTTACGTAGTTGGTTGATTGCATATAAAACATAATCACAATATTGTTTAATCATCATATAATCATTAAGAAAATTCATCACATTGCATATACATAATTTTATTTCACCGTTAAATACCATAATGACATCATTATGCATTAAAACTATATTTAAACATAGAAGGTTAAAGTAATTCGGTAAATCAACAATGGGGTGTAACAGTGAATCTTTGATTATCATCTTCCTTTGCTTACACTCATTTTGTCTAGTACAAACAAGGATCATCCGCAAACACATCTTAAACAAAGAGATTTAATCGAAGCAAACTTTGTCCAAATTGAAGGTTTCACATCTTCCATTCATCCAAACATCATCCAACATTGGCCCAAAATCAATTAAGGTGTCACTACTAGCCCAATTTGAAGCAACTAATATATTCAAACAAAATCATTTGCATCTAACATCACAATCCATATCTCCTAGGGTTACTACAAGTTGTATGGTCACAACAAGATCTCAATACAAGAAAAACATGGAATCAAATCATAGTGGTTCTAACGTACCTACCACCATGAGTGTTATTGAACAAACTCTAGGGATGATCGATTATGATACTAAAGGGTATAGTACTCTAAAACAAACTCAAAAATCTCAAGTTTAAATGGTCTACATAGAAGACATCACCAACAAACCTTAAGAATTGACTCCTGAAGATTTATTAGAGATGTCACAAGACCCGTCTCTCATTAGAGCACTTGATGTTGTGTTACAAGCTACTCCAAAACAATACATGTTGAAACTTATACAAGGTGGTGCTAAACTTCTCACAAACTTTTATGTCATTGCACTAAAAGAACAATCCTTTGCACACATAGTATCAATGAATCACCCACTTGAAAACAAACCCTTGGTACATCATGTTATACAACAAATACGAAAACACCCTTCATCAAATGTACCAAGTCAACCTACAGTTACTATGTTAGGAACGGATTTGACAAAACTTGCACATTAATATATAAATCCATTGAAAAAAACTCAAGGTCTAAGGAATTAAACAATTCTAGGCTTTCCAAACACCAAAATCCCACCAACATACACAAATCAACTTAATCCTAACATTCAAAATTTAAACATAATGAACTATGACATGAATCCATTCACAAAACCACCTTCACAAAACATAAACTCTAATGTTTATAATATACAAAATCCTCCCCAAAAAATGTCATTCATCAACGATCTCCCCAAAAAAATTGTCATGCAACAACATTGAAAAATCATCCCCCGAACTCAACAAAACATCATGCGACAACATCATCACCAACCACAACCTCAAAAACACATCATACCACAACAACAAAACATCATCCCACAATAAGATCAACAACAACCTCAACAAAACATCATCCCACAACACCATCAACAACAATCATCTCAAAATACCATTCCACAATGTCAATACATTCCACAACATCCTCAACATCATCTATACATTACCTCACAACAAAAAGTTTTATCCACAAATGTTCAACAATAAAATGTTTCTTATCAACAACAACTCATGGCATGACAACTCATTGCACAACAACAACAACAAGCTTCCCAAAAAAATCCCCAACATGAACAATACATCCAATACCAACCATAAAATCCTCAACAAAATATCATGGATCAAAATCAATATGGTCCATACAATACACTTACTCCACCACACACCAATCCTCAATACCGAGCGAATCCTCAACCGTAACACACTCTATACAATCCATATAACACAAACATCCCCCCTTATCAAGATCCGACATTCAACTCATCCACCATTCCTCAATACAACACTTACAACCCACCACCAAACATTCCTCCTACAGACATATCATCACAAATTCAAAGCTTGACACAAAAGATCTAGGATATATAAATGGGTTCAAGACTAAAATATCATACACTATCCAAGACTTATGCCCTTATCCATTCAACAAAAGCATAACGATGTTACCATTTCCCCAAGCTTCGAAATTCTAAATTTTGACAAATATACAAGATGCACGATAACCCCGACAAGCATATATGAGAGTTCTATGTGGCTTGCATGGAAGTATCCTATAATGACACATACCTTATGCAACTTTTCCCATGCAACTTGGGTGGGCAATCCATTGAATGGTTTTTACATCTACCACCTAGTATAAAAACATTCCAAGAAATCATAGATCAATTTGTAGCTCACTTTTCCTACAATTTGATGCTGAAATCACCTTAGAGGAACTATAGAGCTTCTCAATAAAAAAAGGAGAATCCTTCACTTCTTTCCTATAAATATGGAGACACAAGGTGAGCAAGTGCAAATGGTCGATGCCCAAAAAACAAGTAGAAATCATTGCAAGTAATCTAAACATAGAACATGCCTTCCAATTACACATACAATGTGTTACAAACTTTGAAGAACACATCTCAAAAGGGCCTAACATTGAAAGAGAACTCATTGCAAAAGGATCAGTACAAATCAATAAGGACAATCACTAACCATCTAGTTCAAGTGATAAACCTCGTATATGGGCCAAAAACAAGAATGTAACTAACGACAATGTGGTAGATGCAAAAGTTGTGATAGCTACACAATCTCAACTGAATAGACAACAAACACACAAAATAACCAACAAAATATGTAAAATACTAATCTTATAATAGGAGTAATCCCACCAAGACCTAACAATGCTCCTCAATGTCAATTCACTCCCTTAGGGGAACCCATCAAGACGGTCCTTAACAAATTGGTCCAATCACAATATATTGAACTTCCTGAGTACATAAATTATCTCGAACCACAAATAATTTACCATTATGGTATAATGACAATGACTTTTTTCAATATCATAAAACAAAAGGTCACAAGACAAATTTTTTTGTGAAACTAAAGCATCTCATACAAGACCTTATTGATCAAGGCAAAGTGAATATAGATCAACATACAAGATCTTCTAGAGACAAAGATTTGATAATGTACAAAGACCCAATGCCTAACAATGGAAAAGGAAAAGATTATGATAAAACAATAAGTTATAATAATGTGAATTATTCCTATAACAACACATCTAGGGATCCCATGAATATGTGGGTACCAATCATGACTCACAAGAGGAGAAATTAGACATTTATCAAAATACTTTCCTAATGCATGATCAAGACAATCCAACAATGTTTAATAATGTTCTACCTCAAAACAATGGAATTAAATGTCTCTGATCACAATATATCTCCCTCATTTGACTTCATGATAGGACATATCGAAGAAGCTCCATTAAAATAGTTCTCTATCCCATCATCTGAATCCATTGAGAACACAAAAGTGTCTTCTATCCATATTCCACCATCAACTCAAGATCCATGTCAATAACATGATCCTCAACATAACAAAAGTTGCTCCAAACTGAGTCAATATCAAGAATCCTTATATTTGAAATACTATCATGATCTAAACAGTATTTTCCAATCCATTAACAATAGTTGTTTTGAAATCAGTTAAGAGTAAAAATCCACTTCCCTAAAATACTATCATGATCTAATGAGTATTTCCAATCCAAATAAAATTTCACAAACGATGACCATATTGATATCCAATCACTCCTACATCTACCCATGAGATGCTTACTTTCGATGAATGCATAGATGATCTTCTTCTAGAACAAGAGTCTTTTACTCTCACCATATCAATAAATGATCAAGCAATACATAATTCTTAAAACTTCATAATGACCTTTTAGAAAATAGCCATGAAGAAGATTCCTACAGATCGACTATGAATCATCGAAATTGGAATCCAGTGTTTCTACTATTACCTTTGAAGATTCACAACAGTGCAAAGAAGAAATAGACCTACATGAATAGGGTATCCTAGAACCCATGCAATTTTTCAAAAATCCTAAGCATCAACATATTGGTTATTCAAAAATAAAGGAATTTGATCATGTCAATGATACCTTTGTGATACTGGGGGCAACTCTATCTAATGCAAACATCAACATGGGAGTCATGAAGAGTCCTTATAATGAAACCACTGCTAGCGCTTCAATCATCCATGTCATAAATTGTCATCCTCACATCCTTCCACCCACTAATTGGGACTAGTAAGAGAAAAATATTTACAAAGGAAAAGAGAAATTAATTCAAGCTAAAAAATCAGTAAGTCAAAATGGACAAAAAAAATTCAAAGGGACACCAAACAAAAATAAAGAAAAAAATCCCTATCAAACTCCAATAGTCAAAGAAACTATAGGGAAAAATCAAAAAGGGAATTTCATCCATCAAAAGTGTCCACCAATGCAAAAGAAGGCTTTGATATTGGCATACAAAGTATATGAAGAAGCCCAATTCCACTCAGAATTCCATATCCACCTTTCATTTCAAATCATCCCAATTTTGGAGAATCAAATATCCACTATCCAAACTATCGACTAATCCATCTACATATAATCTCTTATCAAAATCCACCATCTCACTTAAAACCAAGAATATCCAACTCTCACATTGACCGTTTCTTCGTAGAAATTCTTTATATTAAGGACTCTAAGGGCACTTTATCACAATGTGTGTATCTAGATAATGTTAACTCTAGTATCAACAAAGGAGACAAGAACAATCGAGGGTTACATATAAGGTATCGTATCTTGGCAAAGCAACTCCTCTAGGTAGGATATGGAATATATTGATGGTACTAGAATCTATATAAACATCGTTAGGTGGTTCAACATAATCAAATTAAAAAATTAAAAAATCATAAAACAAAATAGAAAAATTGAAAAAAGAAAAAGAAAAATAGTAAAGAGAAAAATTGTCCTCTAGTGAAAACCATTTCAGTGGCGCTTTGGGCAAGTATCATGATGAAAACCTAGAAAATAGGTGTCATGTGTAGAACCAAACACTACGTGCACCATTACAGGTGAAAGCATCTCATATTGTCCATAAAAAATTCCAACATTTTATCCATCTCAACCATAATAAATCATACCATCAATCCAATCCACTTTCATCCATCTTTCAAAATTATCTTGATCTTGACAAAGATTAGGGGTATACTTCAAATTTTATTTTTGGGTAAAATATTGACATGGTCAATCTTATTCTCTCCCATGTAGCACCATAGCCTATATCTAGCACTATCAAGGCAACCATGCTCTATCTGAACATATTATCCTATCATTAGATAGTTCTTGGCATCCTTCACATATCTATCCTTCCATCATCCTAATCCATGCACCTATTTATAATATTCCATACATTTCTAGACACTAGGGGAAGGTATTTACATCTTGCTTTGGAATAAATCTCGATCCATGTCTTATAGCTCACATCGTGATCCGATTATCATCCCAAAATCTCAAAAACATCTAGATATGTGAAAAAATCCAAAAACATTCACATATATTTGAAATTCCAAAAACATCCAAATAACCTTGAAAATATCTAAAACATCCAAATAACTGAAAATATCCAAAACATCCACATATATTTGAAATCCAAAAACATCCATAAAATATCAAATTCCCAAAAACATTATTATTGGCCATCAAGGTATGTGCTGATTTAAGTCCAAATAATCAAACTACGAAGCCTCTATGTATCACATAGGCAAGGCCATTAGAGATGAGCCCTAGAGGCATAACTCTAGCCTTTAGGTTTTGTTCTCCTAGTTCAAATATGTTGAAAATACCAAAAAAAATAGAAAATGTTAAAATTCCAAAAATAGCCTAAAAAACATTTCAAAAATATCAAAAACATTTGAAATATTACAAAAAGAACCTTAAACATCCATCCATCCCATCTCATTCTCATCTTTCATCCACAATAAACTGTCATCGATAATAAACCTATCATCATCCTCACTTTTGGAAAAACAAATAGAAACAAATACACTTGTCAAAACACAAATTTTCATGGAAAATCATGATTCTTGATTATTGTCAAAACATGTTGATTTAACCTTCATATCAATAGCCTAAACATTTTTAAAAAATCAATCAACATCCAATGAATGTCTTAACAAATATATCTTTCCTGCAATAGGCATCATTTCAAATATCAACTAAAATAACTCTTTCTAGCAAGAGATATGATGGCATTGATATTTTTGTCATTTTGGTCTTCTCTTTTGGTTTTACCTTTTTTATCATTTACACCGCTCACTCAAAACTACCTTGATCTTCAATATCTAGGTATGTCTAGAAGGATACATAATGGAGCAATCATTTCTTTTGTTTGTTGTGTTTGTTGGATATTCTTGTAATATGACCTTGGTGAATACTTGCCTTGTCTGTGCAAGGATATTCTTGAGTAATGCAACTAGTGCATATTAGGTTCTTTATAGATTTTATGTATTGGTCTCCTTACTTTGATTACTTCATTCTCTCACATGATCAAACAAGGTATTTGTATGTTAGGTATGAACAAGGATACTCCTATTTGTTTGTAGAGTCAAAATCCATGCAATAGATACAATGTCGCCATGGTTCTTCATACTTTGGTTCATCACGTCTACTTGCAATATCAAAACAAGGATTTCTCTATATTATGTTGCATGATCTAAAAAGAAAACACAAAATCATCTATCCTATCTCATCACATATCCAATAAAATCTTGAAATAATCATAGGTTTATTGGTATCCTGATCAACATCATCATCCTATTCTATCTCATTCTTCTATCTATACTAATATTTCTATCCAAGTATCATGACATAGCAACAAAAATATATACATCCACCATGCATCCATAAATTTTCAATACCATATCATCATCCATCTTGTATCACCATGATATATCATATAAAAATACAAAAAATAAATCATATAATCATCATTATCATTCATACCATACATCTTGCATCCACATATCATTAGAAACATGCAATCACATCATAAAGCATAATAAATAGATGTCCATTATCATATCATAAAGTATGCATAAAATACATATATTTGCATACATACATACATGATTATCCCATAATCATGCATCATATACCATAAAAGATCACAAGCATATAATAACATCATATTATATTCGCATCAAAATGCCTCATCTCATATATCATAAAAATGATTCTCATAATACATATCAAATTTGTGTGATATACACCAAAATATACATGAGGCTATCCATAGTCAATGAATGCATATATATCATAAAATATGTCTACATCAACATATGGATACAAAAATGTCTATATACAAGGAAAAGCTAGCCTAAGATCCCTTGATCCTCTTGATCAAAAGGGGGTTGAGCTAGTGGTGGCTCAATACATTGTTGTTGGTGGCCCTGTCCATCTGAGTGACCTTGAGAAGGTTTGCCGACTAAACCACCCTTTGATTTGCTCGAACCCATAGTACTCCTATCGGAATAGTTAGGTTGTCACCTATGCACTGACACTGCCATGCGATACAAAGAACTGTAATATGTGGACTCACTTTGTAACCCTCAAATGGCCTCTATGTGATGCATGAGTGGGATCACTTGCCCCTATGCCTATACAACAACCTCTAGTCATTGCCTATGAGTTGTCTCCTATGCTAACTGCAACTCAACCTGTTGTTGTCGAATAGTATTCATGTCTCTCTTAGTGTAGACCTTGTAAGAGAGGGGGACCAACCACGTTCAAGGCCCCAAGTCATGAAGAGCCAAGAGTGGAAGGATGCCCTAACTTACCTCAAATTAACAGGGTGTTAGGAAGTGCGGGATGAGAATGATGAGGACTATAAGGTCCTTCAATCACTCTATAGACCAAAAATATAGAATGGGGCTGGGAGAGTCAATTTTCAGGTTCAACACTGTGCCTCAGGAAGCTCTCTACCTGAGGATGATAGTGCGGTCTCGGTACGACAGTGTGACACGCTAGTGTCTCTCAAGTGCGTTGGCGTCTGTACAACCGAAGGACTAAAGAGGCAAGGTTAAACTCTAGAAAACAAACTAACGATGCAACTAACTACCTTTAAAGGGCCAAAACAATGCTATGAGGTAAACATGATATGCTCTAATATGATAAAGTAAATTCACAAGAGTTAGGGTGGCAAGAATAATCTCACAAAGGAATTCGTTCATAGCTAGCTCCCAGTATCACATTCACCTACACACAAAGAAGAGGGAAATTTGGTTTGGGTTTTTAAGGGGTCTACCTCAATTAGACCCTTGCTTTGGTGTTTCCACCTCCATAGACAACCAAGTTTGCAACAATGGAGAAAAAGTATGATAAAGAAAGGAAATGAAGAGCACTAAAACACTACAAAACAATAAATGTGTTTACTCAACCAATAGAGGAGAGGAGTGTGAAACTTACCACCTCCACCAAGAGCACTCAAGGCTAATTGGGGAGAAAATGAGAGTACTTGAGCCTCTTCTGCAATGGTGTTGTCCCACACTTGCTCTACTGAATTGATGGAGTGATGTTGCTGCTATGGAGTGCCAAAGTACTGCTAGAATGTAAGAATGCTTAAGCTTGTGAGAAGGATTGCTTGAAGGAATGAAAAAGAAGTTGTGAAGCATGTAGAAGGAGGGAATTTGAAGGAAAGATGAAGAAAATGGCCATATTCAGGTTGGTCGGTCGAAGAGGGCATTACAAGTTGACTACCAATGAGAAGTGTAACGCCTCTGCAGGCTCCAATCACAGGAATCTGCCAGGGATGTAAGCGCACTGCGCGGATGTCTGTGCACCGCACAGGCATCCCCAACATAAATTCCTTTGTCGACACTCAAAATAGGTGCTAAGTAGAACAAAGGCAGTGGGCTTATGTGGAATTTATCCTTTGAACTTGGTTTTCTAAAGTGGAGAAGGGAAAAAGGGGAATTTGCATAAGGGGTGCAAATTCAAACTTCCTATACAAGCCTAATCCTGCTCTATGAGGGCTTGGTCCCTCTCTAATGTCCTTTTTATAAGCTAAGAAGAGAGGCCATCTCTCTCCTGCTAGAATCCATCACACTCTTGGCATGCCTTGTCCCTCTTCTATAAGGTTGTGTGAAGCCTTTGATCATCATGACCCCCTACAATAACTACCACAGGTGCTACTATTGATGGCCATGATCACCCTGCCCTAGTGGCCCTTGAGCTGGTGGTAGAACCTATGGTCCCTGTCCTTTATCCTCTACTCCAAGAACCTTTGCCTCAACCCTCTGTCTTTGTTGGTGTTATCTGTTGGACTCCTCTCTACATTATCTACCCCCAACATCACCCACAACTAGATCTGTAATATTGAAAGGCTTGTAGGTTGTGAACCACACATTATAATATGTTGTGGTCCCTAGATCAATTGCACCATTTGCATAAGCCCATGGTACCTAGGCTAGGTGGTCAAAATTGACAATGGTTGTATGAATTTCCACTACTGGCCACACTGAGTTATCTATCTAACATTATGTGCAAACACTACTTTATAATCATCCCTGGGAACATCCTGCTACTCCTTGAATTGTCATTTAACCATGTGTGTTAGCTATCACTCTATGATACGAGAGGTGTAGTAGATAAGCCACTAAGTTTTTCGACGATAGGGGAGATGCTCAACGTCATCCTCCTAGGCCTCTACCTTTATCGACGGCCTTCATATAAACTCAATAATGTCATTCATAATGTGTCTCTAACGGGATAGATCCCCCATGTGATGATGTGTAAGCATGCCCTCATATCTAAAAACAAAAGTCTCTCCAACCTCTTAGCGTAAATCACAAACAAGTCTGAACACCACAATGTGCTCCCATGCCCAAATGTGTAAACTTGCGGACACGCCGGTAGCACCTCGATACACTACCTGATGCATATCATGGTACAGGTGGGCTAAAATGTAGGTACCCCAAGTGAAAAAAAATTGTCCTCAAGGATCCTCCCCCATCCAAGTCTGAACCTCTAAAATCATCTATCTGACATCAATGGCCCCATAATGAGTCCAAAAACCATAATGGTAACATCGCTAACAACACCAATGTACTCTCTAAGATCCACCTGTCCCTCCTCGATCTTGACCTCATCATCCATCAGAACGTGCTCTAGAGCCTTGAATCCTTGGTACATGTCATAGGCCACTTGCTCCCCATGGATGGGAACCTTGAGAATCTACCACACATCTTGAAGTGTGATGGCGGTCTTGCCGATCAGAAAGTGGAAATAGGAAGTCTTCGAATGCCTTCTCTCGACCACTATGGTGGTGAGTTCTAAATGTGCCCAAATATTAGGTACATGTAGGCAACATAGTATAAGACAACTGTAAGAAGGAACTTGATCTCCATCATTGAAAAGCTAGTGATCCGCTCTAAGACATGTGGCCTCCGCTCTTGAGAAATTAGAGGGTCTAAGACAACCTGCAAGCATATTGCTCATGACGTTAATTTTCTAAAAAAAAAAAAAAAAATCTAAGTTAAAAATCCTAAAGAACAAAAGCGAGCCTTTTTTCAAAGGTGTCACACTTTTGCAAAGTTGCCTCACTGTCAAGATTTTTGTGGAGTATCAAGGGAAATGGAACCCTCTTTGGTGGAGTATCAAGGGAACTAGAACCCTCTCTGGAGGTTGATCTCAAATTTTCAAAACCCACACTATGTGAGATCATTCCATATTTCACTAGATAGCTGAGTGGACAACTCAACAAGGGTACATAACTAATTGATGTCAATAACATTATGTAGGCCATTAATAGTTTTTGAGAATTTGGCCTACCCTCACAATAGTATTGAGGATTCTACCTTAAGGCTTACAAGGTTAATCATACCATAAAGAAGATACTAAAAACATGATATTCATTGGCTTGATAAAGAAATTTACAAACACACAAGTGGGTACTTAGATTAATTAAATTTAAAACATCATAACACCCACTTGTATAAATTTGTTAGTTCCTGAAATCCATATTTAATCATTTTTCATCAAAAGATAACTCATGAGAACATGTTAATTGTTACCAACATGCTCATTATTAGATAAAGTAAAGTATTTCCTATTTCAATCACATGTATAAAGGAAAGCATAGATAGGGTAGGGAGAAAGAATAATCTTACCATGTTGTTGTAGATACAAAAACTAAGAAGTATCTCTCTCTCATTAAAGAAATACCAACAACCAACTAATAGAACAACCAAATACATATATCACAATGTAACTATTGGAGATGTAATCTTCTACAAGAATTATTCATAGTTCAAGAACTAGTATGTAGCAACCATTAGTGTGTGATAAGTAAAATATGAGATCTTTTTAAGCATGCCCATAAATGAATGAACTCAATTAAAACTTATACCCAAACTTTATTATATTTAGCTATATAGAGATAACTTGGAGATTCAATAGAATTAAAATTCGAAGTCTATTCCAATCTAACACTAAGCTATTATGAACTTGATTTTATCATAATGCACCCCCCCCAAAATGACTCTGAGTGGGATATATATAGACATCCTTTACTCAAGAATAGAAAACCATACCTCATTCAATTCTAGTAGGTTGTTCTTTCTAAAATCATTAAATTTAGACATCTCCAAGTAATACAAACAAGTTTCAAGAAAATCAAATATTGAGCATAAATTCAATCAAGAAATTCACTAGCAACATTTAATTATACAAGTTCTTAATTACTTAAATCCTCTCCCTCCAAGTTTTTACTTAACAACTTCATTCATTCACATGGTATTTAATCAAATTAAATTCATGACATTGTCCTTGGATTGTCTAACTACCCAAAAGGAATAATATTGGATTTGCATAAGAATTCATAAAGTATATTGTGGCATGATTTGAATGGGAAAATTAAAGGTAAAAAGTATTGATATACAAAATAAAGAAAGTCAAAGATCTTGATAAATCTTGTCATCCTCTATGTCAATTCCTTGACAACAAGTTAAATACATTAACAAGTGTGGATTGTAGTTTCAAAACTATATTTAAATGATGAAGACCATAAGAAAATTCTCCACATGATCCATGACACCTACAAAACAATAAAATATTATCCCATAAAAGAAAAAGAGAAATTCAATCCAAGTCTTCATGTCATTAAAATTAGATTTAATAATCATGAGTTAAGAAATTATATTTAGATTAGTTATCAATAAGCCATGGATACCAAATAAAATAAGAGGGAACACATAAACTCAACCAAAACATCTAACTACTATCAAAATTAGGAGAAATAAGTCAACAAGGCATAAACAACATTAGATATAATAATTGAAACTAAGGTGGAAGGTAAGCCAAATCGTGCAATGATGTTTTCTAAAATAAAATTACAAATGATCTGGTGAAGGAGCGTTTGGGTGGGAGAAGGAGAAAAGCTCCTGGTTTGAATTATTTTGGTGATATTGGGGAAGGAAATTCATATGAAGTCCCAAATGGTTTAGCTTCCTAGTTTGGTTTGGTTTTGTGGCTTGGTTTTTTCTTGTTGGGTTGTGGTTGTTTGTCCTTTTGGTGCCGTGTGTCTGAGTTTACAGTTGGAAATATTGTGCCCTCTAGTTCACTGGAGTCTTCTTCATCTATTTCTACTTGTGTGCTCTTCATTCAGGGCTTGGAGCAGGCAAGTTTGTCAAGAAGGGGGTTTGGCATCTCTTGTTGGCGGCTTGGAGTTTCTTCTTTGCTGCTCATGCCTATTCAAGGGATTTTTCAATTCTTGTTGCTTTTCTTTCAGCTGCAAAGCTTTTTTTTGTGTGCTTTGGGTTCTTTGAGGAGGATCTATTGGAGGAACAACTTATTTTTGGTCTTGATCGACATATTGGGGTGGCTAGTGTGCTCTTCATGCTAGCCTGTTCTCTGACTTGTTTCTTCTTGGTTTCCCATTGCCCAGGTTTGGGTTTTCTCTACTATTTGTTTGGTGGTGCCCTTCTGGTGGATCTTGCTCTTGGTGTTTTTTGGTTGCTCCTAGTTTCCCTCTTGTGGATTGGTAGTGCTTCCCATTGGTTGGTTCTATGGAGTTTTGGCATATCTTTGGCTCTAACTAGCGTGTTGGGGTAGCAAGGGTGTTTTATGGTTTGGCCTTCTCTAAGTTTCCTTCTTGTGTGGGCTCCCCTTTCCTTCTTGGCTCTTGTCTGTTTCTACTCACTTTGGGATTAGGTCTCTACTCGTTGTGGTCTTTTGGCCTGGTTTTTTTGGTTTTTATTGAGGCCTGGTGCTTTCTAGTCCTCAAAGTTGAGGATATTGTTTGTTTTGTGGAACCGCACTTGGTTGGCTATGCTTTCTATGTTCTCGAGGTTAGTTTTTTTTGGTTGCAGATTTGTTTTTGTATGTGGTTGTGTGTTGTTACCTCGTGGTGTTTTGAGGAGCTAATCCACCTTATGTTCCTATTGATAGGTTTTCCTAAGGATGGTATGACTACTTGTTTTGTTGAAGTGTTGGCTTTCTCCTCGGGTCCTATTAAGGTGGATTCTTCTCCTATTGAGGTGGAGTTAGGGGTTGAAAGTTTATGGTTTCCTCAGTTGTTGATCCTTTTGAGGTGGAAACTTCTCCGATGGAGGTGGAGGTTGAGGGTGTTGGACATTTTAGGCAGAAATGGAATAGACAGTCATGACATCCTCTCCAGTAGAGGGGAACTCTCTCATTTGGAGGTGGAGATTGAGTTAGTATCTAGGTTTGAAAGGTGGTCTTTGTACTCTGTATGGCCTTATTACTCCCTTATTGAGGTAGGGAGTAGGGCTAGTATGTTGGTCCTAGAAGGGAGCTTTTTTTCCCTCTTTATTTTGGCTTAGTGTTGTTTACTTTGAGTGGATGTTATGCTACAGATTGGTTGTTACAGGCTGACGATTTCCTTGCTAATTCAGGTGGTTCTCATTTCCTATTAGGGTTTGAAGTCCCTCTCTTTTCTTGTGTTTAAGGTCTTGATAAAAACCTTATTGTAAAGGGTTCAAGGTGGGTAAACCCATAATAGTGGGTTACAATTTTTTGCACAAAGAAAAATTAGAAATTCCCATAAAAAAATTTAAAATGGCTTACCCCTTCTAATGAAGGGGGTTTGAATGAATCCTTCTAATGAAGGGTTTTGAATGAACCCCTTCTAATGAACCCCCTTTGAATAAAATCCCCTCACCTTGCTTCTAATGAAGCCCCCCCCCTTTGAATGAAACCCCACTTGTACCATATACAGGGTGTTCATTTGAACCCCATTCTAATGAAGGGGGTTCAAATCATGAACACCTTTTTTTTTTTTTACTTTACTCCTTTAATTGCAAAATTAATGCATTTTTTGACTTTTGAAGCTCAATTTGGAAGTGCAAATGGAGTCAAATAAATAAACCAAGTTGGAGAACCGTAGTCCTCGAAAACGAGCTTCTCAAAAACTATAAATTTGATATATTTTTCTTTTATTTTTTAGTTTTACTGAACATAGGTTTTTCATCGAACATCAAGTTTGATGAAAAACCATTATGGAAAAATAGTAAATTAGTGGAAAAAAATTTGAAAAATATGTATGCACTAGGTATTCATGTCCTTGTTTAAACAAAAAAAATGAATTTCAATACATACAAAAAAAGTTATGTGATTGAAAGTGCATCTATACATGTTTAAATTTTAATTGGTTTGACTTCAAAACTTAATTAAAAGAAACATATTCAACAAAATGTTATGAAATGAAATGGAAGCACTAGATATCAATGTTACCAACCTAAATTCAAAAGAATCAAAATTTTATCCTTTGTAGAAAAACGATTATGTAATTGAAAGTACACATCACTTTTTACAAATGTTGTTTACTATTAAAAACTAGTTATCAAAGGAGATGCCAAAAAAATTATAATTTAATTTCAATTTTTAAAAAATACATTTAAAATCTACAAACAAAATCTCACAAATCAGTAGTTTGGATCATCTTCAAATTCCTAACAGTTTACCTACTATAGGTGTCAGAAAGTGAAGATTTTTCTCAAAATGTTGCTTTCAATGTCAAGTTTGGCCAAAAAGTGTAACCCATTATTGTGGGATGACCTAGGTCCCTTCAAAACCTTTGTGCAACTTGTGTTGTCCTTTTTTTCTATTTGACACTGCTACTAATGGGTTGTTGATGGTCTGCGATTTATTTTTTAGCAGCATGCTTTGCTTGAATAGGGTTTTAGGTCCCTTCAAAACCTATTTGTAATGGGTTTCAGGGCCCCATCAAAACTTATTTTCCCCTTTATACACCTAAAAATGGTCTAGAGAATATAATTAATTAAATATGATTTTATTTGATTAATTAACCTTTATTTCATCTACTATTAAATAAATAGAAATATTTATTTATATAGTTCATCTTAAAATCTTAAAATCATTATTCTAAATTATTTTCATCTTAATTAAATAAACAAATTTCACTTTATTTTATTTAATTGTCATAATTAATAAATAAATAGAAATATTTATTTATAGTTCATTATCCTATTCTTCAATTTTAATTAAATATACAACTTCAATAGTTTGTGTTATTTAATTATCACATCATTCAATCTTAATTAATTAAACAAGGTTAAATACTTTGTTGTTTAATTATTATTATCTCTTCTATATTTATTTAATAAACAAATTCTATAGTTTGTTTTATTAAATTAATTATTCTCCTTTGTTAAATTTGAATAAATCAATTTATTCAAATAAAGGAAAATTTTCCTCTATTCACTCATCTACCAAGTTAGACATTAAATATCCAATTTAATTCAATTGGCATGATATAATGTCTTTATTAAGAAGTGTTTTCGATTATTTACTCATTCTGACTCTAGAAAATTCATGTATGACAATTCAGATGGAAAATTCATCTCCAACAATTCACCGTGGAAAATTCACCGCCATGACAAATTTCACAAGTACATCGAGGTGGAAAATTAACCGCCATTAATGTTTTTTAATATACATTTCAAAAGAGATTTGATTTTTAAAAAGAATAATTTGATTTTTTATAATTTGATTATGATAATAAAAATTAATCGATTAGAGAAGAATTTGATTTATGATAATAAAAATAAAAATATTTTTTCAATATATTTATGATAATAAAAATAAAAAATAAATCGATTAACTTAATTTTAATATCATAAATAAACACATGGAAATTTATGATAATTAAAAATATAAATAAACAAAAATATATATTTTTAATATTTGTGCAAAGAAACACATAGAAAAATAAAAAATTGTATATATAATATTTTATATAAAATATTTTTTTTCCATTGTTTCATTAATAATATTGTATAATATATATTTTAAAATGTTTATTGATAAAATAAAGGAACACACCGAAAAACAAAAAATTGTATATATAAATAAACACATGGAAAAATAAAATAATATTTGAAGTAGAAATTAAAGTAAATAATTTATTTTTCTTTTAACTTTTTATGAAAATTAGTGCATAATTTTCATATCAAAATAAACATAAAAAATATTTAAAAAATAAAATTGTATTGTAACAAGTGAAAATTATTTAAAAAAAATTCAAACTCTTTGAAATATATATTAAAAAACATTAATGCGGTTTCCGCTTTGGTGAATTGCTGGTGGTAAATTTTACTTGGCGGTGAATTTGTCATGGTGGTGAATTTTCCCACAATGAATTTGTCATGGCGGTGAAGTGATGAATTTGTCATGGCAGTGAATTTTCCCATGGTGAATTGTTGGTGGTGAATTTTCCATCGGTGAATTGTTGGCAGTGAATTTTCCCATGGTGAATTGCTGGTGATGAATTTGTCGTATGCCACTCATTACTTATTCCACACTTACATCCCCTAATAAAAAACATTAGATATACTAATCCAATAATATTGAATCATATCTAATCTAATAATATTGAATCTTAAGAGAAGTTGGGTGTGAGAATTGAAGGTTCAAAAAATGACATGAGAGAATATCATGGCTTTTAGAATACATGGAGGAATAAGAGTCCATAAAATCTTTAAAAAATAAAGTATCATTTCTATCTTTCTATATACAAATATAGTCTCTAGTATGAAAGTATTCTAAATTCAAGTAAATTTAACTAACATTTTAGGCCAGTCACCTAAAAGAATCATGTGGTACCTAAGAAAATATTAGACTAAAAGGGATTAAAGAAGCCATGAATCCAAATCCAAGCATCTTGAGTCCAATTATAGACCATAAGAGATGCTTGACAATTTCCATGGCTTTGTATACAGGATAATAGGGATTAGAAACACATAGATAGATAAGTTGAGATCTAATGAAGAGACCCTTATAAAATACACAATAGGTAGAAATAAGTAAGCATGAACTCAAAATTGGCTAACTAGCCTATATGAAACCTCTAAATTGCCATTAAGTGAGTGGATTAATTGTTTCACCTATCATTTAGCTTTTGAATCATTGGAAAATATGGAGAGTCATGAATATTTCTTAAAACCCTTATAATTCTTAAAATGAGCATCCAAATATCATTTATATTCCTTCAACTAGGGCTTGTTGTGCTTGATCTTAATATTTTGAACCATAGTTGGTAGATATATTACACAATGGTCTTAAAGGTATCATAATCTTGATTAAAAATGATAACTTTGACCTTAAATTTAGGCTAAGAAATTTAGTGATTTAGTTTTTCTTGAGAAGATGTTTGAAATAAAACAAATCTCCCTATTAAAAAACTTTGCTAGCATGAATCTAGGGAACTTAGGCCAAACATCTATTTTGGAAAGTAATCATAGGAGACCACCAAAGAGATTCTAAGTTGATGGAAATATTAGTTTAAAAATCATTCCCATTTTAAACAATGCAAGGCTTGATGACCTTGAAATATTTCAAAATAATCTTGGTAACAAAAGTGTCCTAGCTTTTAATTGGCTCCAAGTCATAATAAGAAATCAATGAAAGCTAATATTTCCAGCTTGTATACCATGTTGAGTTCTAGAAGCCATACAATGTTGGAGAATGAATTTCTTAGTTTCATTTCCATCAAGAACTTTGATTAGATCCATTTGGCATATCAATCCAATCCTTGGCAATGGGTATCTAAAATCCCAAGGCCTTCATGAGGAAAGAAACATAAATCTAAAGAAACCATACGAAAACCTTATCTTTGCTTAGACGAAGCCCAAGGAACATATCTCAAATACTTATCACATTTCTAGTAAGTATCTTTAAAAGGATCCTAATAAGAAGAATAGCAAATGTGGGTGACAATGAGCACCTTAGAAAAATATGAAACTTTCAAGGGAAAGAGGTTTGCTATCCATAAATGTACTTTCTTTTCAACATGATCAAAAGAAGATTGTCAAAGAAAAGAGAAAGGAGATTAAGAAGCAAAAGGATGTAAATAAATCTAAATATCTCATTGCAGTTAATTCATTTCCATCCATAAGATTCAAGCCACAAGGGTTTGGGCAAGAAGGATTGATGATAACATTGAATATTTCACCACTTAATGCTAAAGCTAAAGGAAAGACAAAGGGTGTATATAACCAATAATGACTACTTAAAGTTGGTTTCTTCTTCCAAAAGAGTGAAAAATTAATCATCAATGAAATATCCATTAATAAGCTAAATATTAGTATTGGGAAGGAAAATTCCTTTAAATATTTTCTAGGTGATTAGATGAGAAATAAATTTTCTAAAACCTTTTGTAGCCAATACATAAAGAATGGGAGCAAGAGGATAACCTTGGAAAATAGGTCTAAATATCCCAAATAAAGAAGAATGGTAACCATTTAAATAGTAAGGAAAGTAGATGTATTTGTAAACATCATCTGAACTAAGAAAATATATTTGAACCCAAACCTAAGATATAACATGAATAAGATGAAGGACTATTAATGTGCTCATAGACCTTCACAAAATAAATTTTTAATTAAGATAGATTTTTTTTAGAGAGTGTAAAACCATTCTACTCATAGGTGAAGGATGAGAGGGACCATATGACATAGACATAAGGCAAGGACTTTGGCTATGATCTTGCAATCTGAGTCACTTAGTAGCATGAGCTACCACTAGTTACAAATTTCTTTAGTATCACTAGTTTTAAGTATGAATTTGATATTATTAGGGTATGCGGGATCATGATGGGCTAAAAAAGTGGCAATATTATAGGTATTTGTAGGGTATGTGGTGACGACTTTTTTTTACCCAAAATTGATGAAAGCGAAAAGGGTTTTAGAGGAGATTCTCATATTTCCACCAATATAAATTATGCTTTAATTTGAATTTAATAAATAATTATTATTCATTTTCTATTATAATTACGACTAAAGTCCTGATCGATAGGCTGATTGAAAACATCTATAACTTTCAAACGGTATCACATTTTTTGAATCCAAAACATGTGTCACATTCTATTCTTCACATACTATAGGATTAAAAAATGAAAAGTTAAATTTCATGAATTTTTGACCATGTTAAGGTGGTTAGACATACAAGTTTTTATATTTTTTAAAATTTGTAATAAAAAATTCATAATTAATTATTTACTTGGAAAAAATTACAAAATGGCATACATCGGACATGAGTCTTCTATATATATAAAATCTTATAATAAAATATTATCATTTATTATGGTTAGAATGGTCAGTGGAGACACCTACTTATTTTTCCCTGAAATTTAAGTATTCTTTGCATTGAAATTTCAAAATTTTTTCGTCAAATAGATTTTATTTATTTTTAGAATTTAAACCTAGTAGTTTAGAAACTACATTCAATTTTTATAGATTCCAATTCTTACATATTTTTTCGAAATAATATAGATAACTTATTCAGAATTTTTCACGTCCAAGTTGCCTAACACTAATTTTTTTCAATTTTTGCCACTTAAGGGCCTATCTTTCCATGATGATCACACTTTTATACCTATTAACTTTTTTTATTATACTATATCTTTAAATATCCAAAATTAATTAACCTTAAAAAGAGGCTTGAAATTTAAGGTTAGGTCCAACAATGTCCTAAATGAATTTGAAACTTTAACTTATCTATGAGCTAAGAGTTTTATAAATTTGTGCACATTGTATGGATAGTTGACATGTGCACATTAGTGGGTAATGTTATTTTTTATGTTCACTATTATTTGATTAGAGAAATAAAATACTTAATACTTTATACTATATATTTTCTTATGTCAATTTATAGTTACTTAAATTAAAAAACAATAATTTGTAATGATTTAGATTTAGATAAAATATTATGCAATTGAAAAATAGATTCACACGCTAATTTGATTTGGTGTGATATGATAGAAATACAAAATTTTGTTGTAGAAGATATGGTCGAGTTCTACCAATAATTATACATGGCTAATGTAGCTTGGTCCTATATTGGGCTACACCATGCACCTTGGTCTTGGATCAGGCTACACTATGTGATTGGGTCCTTGAGTGGTTCAAATTGGTCCTATGTTACTACAATCTTCACAAATTTATGTAAGTTTGTCTCTTATACACATTCCAAGAATTGGTTCTACAAAGAACCACAAATAGACTTGGTTTAAGACTTAGGAAAGGAGTTTTTTCTATGTTGATAGCAATCAAGAGAATAATAGGATATTGCAAACACACTATGTAAGTCAAATTGACTATTGAATTAATAAAGTGTTTAGGTGCCAAAATGTAGCCTTGGATGATTTTGAATCAAATGCACCTTTTTGCGAATCTCTAATTTTGAATCGATCCATTCTAATGATTCAAGACATATTAGTGAATGTAATTCCATAGTTGCATAATTTAAACATATTTGGCACATGGATTGATAGGACTAATTTATGAAAGGGTAATATCATGCAACCTAGTCCAAGGTGGCAAATACTTATGAGAAGTGAATTGGTGGGAGTTGAGGTGGTTGATAAATGATTATTCACTATAGGTTTATGGGTAAGTTAGTTTGTGTGTCAAATAGATCAAATCAATTACTATGACTATGTACATAAGATGTGCAAAATAGTATAAAATGAAGATGTAAAAGTGTAAGGTATATATATATATATATATATTACAACAGGGGTGTCCTCGAGATCAATGGGGAGCAAACCTATTGTCCAGGTCAACTCTTATACTTGATAAATGTTTATAATCTTTTTAATAAAATATGAAAATTAATATAATGTATAAAATAAATAAAATGTATTAAAATATCAATAAGATAACTACTAAAGGTCATAAAAATTAAAAAAAAAATTATAAATCATAAATTGAAATAATTTATATATTAAATGTAATTATATTTATTATTAATAAATTGAAAAAAAAATATAAAAAGAAACTAATAAAAGATTGTTGATAATATAATAAGCTATACTATAACTTGATGTACTTAACAACAATGTTGTTACTAGAGGCATAATATAAACACCTTTCTTATCTTTGTTGATGATGGATTTGTTTTCATTACTTATTCTTGAACTAAGTAGTATCAATTTTTAGTAGGATTTTAGAGTACTAAGACAATTATATTTATGATATAATTTTGGTAAGGATATTAGAGTATTAAGACAATCACATTATAATATAACATTTGAATTAAAAAAAATAAAGTGATGTTTTAGTTTTAAATATAATTTTTAAATTATATTTTTTACAATGGTTATGATTTTTATAGATTTTTTGAAGTTTAATTTTATTTTTATGACAAAATAAATATTTAAATTATTGTAGAAACTTTGATATTAATATACATTGAGTGTTAAAATATCTTATTAAGCCTAAAAGGATGGCATAAATGGAATGACAAGAATTTTTTTATTGCGAAATCAAAAAATTAATACTATTTTTGAAATGATAACTCCCCACAAGCAAATCAAAGATAACTTTGTAAATGTGAAAAAGGAGTATCTCCAATTTTGTCATAGAGATCATCCCACACATTTTTGGCATTTATATCTTTTATAGTGAAATTTTTCATTTCTTTTTTTTTTGGACGAAATGAATGATATGCATGGTTTAAATTAATCAAGGAAAAATGAAATATCAGTATTTCATAATAATAATATAATAATGTTAATTTCAAATCTTAAATAAATCATAATCCTAAATTAACCTTCACTTAACCCTAATAGTAACTCTATTTTGAGCCCTTTTTGAATCCCACCCCTAATTGAATTGTATCCTACCTAACCTTCACCTATCCCTATTCAATCCCTAATTACGGTTCAATTTAGATCATGGTTAGGACTAGAATCCTACCATAAATGTAATCAAATAATAATATATAATATAATTATAAAAATATAATATATTAATAACGTAATAATAATATAAGATTAATCCTAATTGAAAACCAACCCTAATTTAATTGTAACTTTGATCTTACGTGAACACTAATTCTAAACCCTAAAACAAACGCTAATTGTAACTCTAAATCTAATCCCGACTATACTTCTAACTCTAAACTTAACCCTAACTCTAATTAAACCCTAATCCTAATTAAAGACCTAAACCTGACACTAATAATATATAAAAGAATATAATAACACAATAATATATTATTAATAAAATTTTAAGAATTATGATCTTGGTTCCAAAATATTTAATTATTAATATATTTTAAAATAATTATAAAATTATTTACATAACTCTATTAAAGATTATATATATATATATATAATTAATATAATAAAACCTATAAAAATCTATTATTAGATTTTTCAAGTGCAGTTTGAAATTAGTTTTTAGTACTTCAAAAGCTATTATTAAATAGGTAGTAGTATCAATGTTTTTTTTTTCGGTTTTAAAGCTGTCTATGAATGCATGTTTAGTTGCATATTTTAAAAACACTTAAATGATTTTTCTCTATTTTATAAAGCTTTGTATTACAGTATATTTTAGGGGCTACGAACTCTATTAAAGTATTCCCCTTGCTCTTCAGAAAACAGTCTGTAATTCGTGAGGAGAAAGGAAAAGTCAGTCTGATCGTTCAATTATTACCAGTGCTCAAGGTATATTTCTTTCATTGAATATATATGATCTGCAAGGATTATACCAGTAAATTATTTGTTCTATTGAATAATATTTGCTGTAAGTAATTGTTTAAATACTATTGAGTGAATAATTTTATTTAAATATTATTGAGTGAAGATTTTATTGGTTTAAAATTTATAGTTTAGCTGAACAGTGGGTTTCAGAATCTTCAATATCTTAATACTTACAATGTATTCCATTCTCCTGCCTATTCGATTTGTTTACTTAAAATTTGTTGTTGCACTTCTGTACCAAGTAAACTGTTTGGATGTCAGTATAGATATCATGTTGAAAATCTGTCAATATGGTTAACTTGCTCGTGCTTCACAGTCTATTTGACTCAGTATTTTAAGGATAATTGTAGTTGCATGGCTAGTAGCATGGCTGTGTTTGTCAACATGGTTAACTTGCTCGTGCTTCACAGTCTATTTGACTCTGTATTTTCAGGATAATTGTGGTTGCATGGCTAGTTGCATGGCTGTATTTGTCAACATGGATAACTTGCTTGTGCTTCACAGTCTATTGGACTCTTTATTTTAAGGATAATTGTAGTTGCATGGCTGTATTTACTCTATTAATGCTCCAGCAAGAAGAGTTGTCATTGGTGTAAAGGAAAAGGCTATTTGGCATTGAAAATGTGCCAATATGGTTAACTTCCTTGTGCCTCACAGTCTGTTTGACTCTGTATTTTAAGGATAACTGCAGTTGCATGGATATATATACTCTCTTAATGCTTGAGCAAGAAGAGGTTGTCATTGGTGTAAAGGAACAGGGTATTTGGAACCCATTCATGGTTTTTAAACAATGATCCATTACCTCGATTCATGAACGCATTAATATTGCCTCTGAAATCCAACAAGGTTGATGTGATAAAATATTCAGAATGCAGACATATAGAAGCCTCTAAATAGCTAAGAATATTTTTCAAGTCTTTAGCAAACATTTTCATATTGCTAAACTTAATTTATATATCTCCTCTGCTCGCCATAGGTCATGTTTGTCTGGCATGCTAGAAGAGTGAGATTTGTAATCAAACATATATAAGGTGCCTGGTTAATACATAACTAACAAGCCTAGCGTAAATTAGATCAGGTTAGCTGAAACCCAAGCTTTTGGTGGCTTTTAATTTTTAAAGAGTTCCAGTTGAGCTTACTCATGTCAGAATACATTATTAAGTTCATTGCAAGTTCCTTCTCACCAGGCCTATTCCAAATAGGGCCTTGTACTACTAGTAATGGGCTATATAGCTTTTTAAATAGATGTGCCTTGAGCAGATCACAGGAGAGGGTGGTTAGGATTGATCTCATCTCAGTGAACCTCTCAACTCCTGCTGAAAGATTGAAGACCCTGTTCCCTGCTGGCGAATAGCAAGACTGTTGCCCGTACTCTCAAACTGTTTTTACAAACATAATTCTAGTGACATTCACAGTGACTATGAAAGACTGGACAGAGGAAATGGGAAGGTTATTGAAG